>SEYY01021736.1:107500-110000 GCA_009176605.1 Armadillidium nasatum
AATTGTCTTGGAAACCACATGATACCTTGGTTGGTAAGGCGGCCTCTAAGAAGTTGATAGTATACTATTCAGGTTGCGAGAATTTTTTCCTTCTGAGCAGTTATTCCCACTATATAAGGGTCTTATTTGCTCTTGTGTGGAGTACTACTCTTACATTTGGGGAGAGAGTGCCTGGGTTCTGGTTCCTCCAC
The DNA here is from genome assembly GCA_009176605.1 of Armadillidium nasatum. Lineage (NCBI taxonomy): Eukaryota > Metazoa > Arthropoda > Malacostraca > Isopoda > Armadillidiidae > Armadillidium > Armadillidium nasatum. Next base: position 107,692 of record SEYY01021736.1, read on the forward strand.
TCTCCTGGATAGGGTTGAGTCCAAAGCAAAAAAATCAATAAGCTAGGAATATTATAAATTATGTTTAATAAGAAATAATAATGGGTAATATTTAATTTATTGGTAAATATAAAATGTCAAACATAAAGGTCACGCAGAATGTAAATTTAACCAAAATTGATGAGAAACTAACGCTATTTACTGACTTGACTCATTGAAAAATTAATTTCTCTATGTAAATTAATTGGAAACATATATATGGTGAATAATAAACAAGAGAAAAATAGATTTACAGCATACTAAATTTTAAATTTTGATCAAAAATAAAATTGAAATATTAAAAACTATAAAGTTGAAAAACTGGAGTTATTGTACTGGTCAGATTTATTATTTATTATATATTTTACATATACATTATATTATAAACATAATGTATATTATATTTTATATTCTTTTTAATTTAATTTTCATGAAGTTAAAAGATTTTTCGAATTTATTACTTGCAAAATTCCACAATTAGTACATTGTAAATTTGAAAGCAAAGAAGCAACTATCACAATAAATGATCAAATTGAAAAGGCAGCTGTAACAGGCCAGTCAAAGGAATTTATATAGAATTTAAAGAACAGTCATATAATTTATACCAGCTACAAAAGCCTTAAAAATAACTAGTGTTCAAACAATCTGAACAACCAAATGCATTTACAACAGCCATAACAGCCATAAATGCAACAACTGTTCTTTCTGCAACCATAAAATCAGCAAGAACAGACACACTTTCAATTGCCTGAAACTGTCTTCCAAATATTCTTAAGGAGTAACGAAAGATATTAAAAAAATCCTCTCTACTCCTTCCTCGAACGTGACTCTAATTTTCTTTTGCGCACTCTTCAACACCCCCTTAACCCCCTCAACCCCCTCCCTCAGCAACGAAGGGGGAAAAACAAAACAAAAAAGGGCAAAAAAAAAAAAAAAAAAAAAAATTAATTTCAATTTGTTGGAGAGACAAATCAAACGTCTTTAGGAAAAATAGAATTTTTTCTTTAAGTTTCTTTATTTTATTTATTTACTTATTTCAACATTAAGAAAATGTCTGTGTATGTGTTTGTGTGTTTTTATACAAAAACAAAAATGATAAATAATTACTATCAAGAAACACACAAACTATTTTTTTCTCTCCCTCTCTCTTCGTATATATATATATATATATATATATATATATATATATATATATATATATATATATATATATATATATATATATATATATATATATATATATATATATATATATATATATATATATATATATATATATATATATATATATATATATATATATATATATATATATATATATATATATATTATATATATATATATATATATATATATTATATATATATATATATATATAGATGTAAAAATAAATAAATAAATCGTGGAATGAAATTTTGAAATTTCCATGTCTGCTATTGGGGATTTGAACCCTAACCTCTAAGCTGATAAGACAGACTGTTACCCCCGTACCACGGCAGTACAAAAGTAAATCGCTTTGAGAAAGCTCAAGAACACCTGTCATGATTCCTAACTCAAAGGATCCTCCTAACTGAGCTCGGATACATGGCAACAGATCAGTTGCTATCCCTTTCAACCAATGTAAAATATACGTAAGGAACAAAATCACATAAACCGTGAAGTGAACTTTTAGAATTTCAAAGTCTGCTATTGGGCATTAGTCATCAAATATCTCAAAGCGATTTTCTTTTGTACTGTCGTGGTACAGAGCAAACACTCTGTCTTAACAGCTTTGAGGTTAGGGTTTGAATCCCCAATAGCAGACTTTGAAATTTCAAAATTTAACTGCACGATTTATGTGGTTTTGTTATATTACCTATATTGTCTGTAGTTGAAGGGGATACAACTGACCTGTTGCTCTGTATCCAAACACATTCGAGGGGTCCTTTGAGTTAGTCATCATGACGAGTGTTTATGAACTTTCTCAAAGGGATTTCCTATGGTACTGTCGTGTGCGGAGGTAACCCCCTGTCTTACCAGCTTAGAGGTCAGGGTTCGAGTCCCTAATAGCAGACTTTGAAATATGTATATATATATATATATATATATATATATATATATATATATATATATATATATATATATATATATATATATATATATATATATATATATATATATATATTTCTGTGCGGGATGCTGTAGATATGGCTCTGATTCGTAGTCCACACTTGATTAATCTATTAGTTGTTGAGAGGATTCTGACTCCATGTCAGGCTTCATTGACGACAGGAATCCCAAATCACAGCTAC
>SEYY01021736.1:117500-120000 GCA_009176605.1 Armadillidium nasatum
CTTTCTGGTTCCTCTTTCTCGCTCTCTTCCTGGCATTTTTCATAAAATGTCAACTCTAACTTTGATTCTTCATCTTTCCCTCCTCTAGTTTCTTCTGACTGTAGACTTGCCGTTTTTCCTTCCTTTAAAGCCGAACTCTTCTCTCAAACCTTTGCCTCTGATTCAACCTTTGACGATTATGGAGATGTTTTTACTACAAACCCCTCCAACTCATTTATGTTTAAATTTGCAATTTCTTCCAAAGATATCTTTTCTGCTCTCTCTCTCTCAACTTAAAACTAAGAAGGCGTACGGTCCTAATGGTATCACTCCTATGGTTCTCAAATCTTGTGCCTTGGTAAACTATTTCGTCTTTTTCTTTCTACTTCAACCTTCCCTTTTTTCTGGAAACGTACACTCATTTAACCTTCCATATATACCATCCCATTTCTTTAACCTCCATTCTTTCTAAAGTTTTCGAATCTATCTTTAACAGAAAGATTTGGAAACACCTCAATTCTTCTAATCTTATCTCTGATCGCCAGTACTACTTTCGTAAAAAGAAAAACGCTCCACTGGTGATCTTCTTTCCCATTTTTTTGCAGTAGAAGGATTTTTACGAAAGCCATCGTTGGTTTTCTTTCCTTCAAAGATAGAACAGTTGACTTCCTACAAAGTTTTCTTCTCAAAATTTTAAAAACTTCTTAAGTTATATGAGTTATATCGACTACTTATTCTTCGGGAAATAGCAAAAATTTATTTTTTTTATTGTATCCTTTTCGTAATATCTATCATTTTAAGAAGGTAGCGATGAAATAATGATATAATATTTGGTGTTAGAAAAGGATTAATGAAAAAAGTATTAAGGAAAGATAGCGAATTATGGAGTGAAGAATCAAATGTTTTAATAAAGTACAATAAAGACGTTTTTGCAAAATATTTTACTGTTAACAGTCTGGAAATATGGAAAAGGAAAGAGAGTGTGAAGCAATCTTAAAAGAAACTACAGCTTCCATGATTAGGATTGTGGATGAATAGTTACAAATTATCGGAATGTAGTAGGATTAAGAAGAGACAAGAGGAGTTACTTAAGTAGTAAGAATTAGTAGTAGTAGTGGTGGTGGTAGTAGTAGTCCTGAGTAAGGGTCGTGTTATATCTTTATGGCTTTTTAATACCTTTATTTATATAAAATTTCTAGTTTCCTTTAAGAAAATACTACTACTTTAAGGTCATTGATCTATTCCCTCTATGAAGTTGCATCCTAGAATACGCATATGGGAATGAACCTGGTACGTTTATTGCCCGAACTGATAGCTCTACTGCTTGAATTACAGTAGAGGCAATGTTGTTAAGGAAATTAATAGAATTGGATAAGGAGTTAATAAGAATCTACACGAAAACAATTAAGAGGTCAGTGTTCAACTGTTTGCTGACGATACTGTGATAGTGCTTATTTAAAACTAAAACTGAGAGACGATTTGATGTGCGAGTTTGAATGCGCATGCCAAAGGAAATCCCTTAAAAATTAGAAATGTGCTAAAATATAAAAGTACGAAAGAAGTCGAAAGTTAATCTAGTTGTAAAATAAAGTTGAAGGAGGAAAGTCTGACGAAAATTAGGCGTTTCTGGTATATGATGATGAATATTAGCTCTCTTTTAAAAATGAAAGAACAAAACATTTTAGTCTATGTTAAGTTGTAGGAATGTTAAGACTCGGCTTTGCTTTTGCGTAGGGGCTAATGCATTACAAAATAAATGAAGCAAACTGGATGAGACAATGATTCTGAAAAGTCAGCTTCTATATTTTATTGTGTTTCACTGTCTATCTTTGCTTCATCTCTTTCCTCCCCTCTCTTAAATCAATCTAACATGGAATTGTGTATTCAAAGTAGAATGATACACGATGACATACAATGACATAGAAATATTTCAGTTTATCACATTTTCTAAATGTTTTGTGTCATCTGTCTACACCCAGCGAAATTCGATCAATTTGCCCACATGTCTCCACACACAAAAATAAACATATTTAACCAATAAAAATATAAAACTCGTATGTGTATTTATTTTCCACACAAAAATAACTAATCAAAAAAGCATTTAAATACTTCATTCTATTTCTGGACAAACAAATATATAAATACTTTATTCTATTTCAAAATCCACAAAAAGGATTGCAAACCCGGATGTAAAGAAGGTCACAATACTAAAAAGTAATATTTTATCTAGGGAACATAAAATTATTTTAATTTTCCATAATCTAAGAAGGATCACATTAAAGCTATTGTATTATACTATATGTATGCAATTATTACAAATTTTATATTATTTTATGATAAGAAAAATTAATCTATTGTTCGATGAGTACTTAAATCATGAATAAAATATTCCAAAAACAAGGAGGAATGTCTTAGTGATGGGATTGCTCTCTCATACTCTCTCTCTCTCTCTCTCTCTCTCTCTCTCTCTCTCTCTCTCTCTCTCTCTCTCTACAAAAATTGAAAATTAGAATACCTTAAG
>SEYY01021736.1:140000-152500 GCA_009176605.1 Armadillidium nasatum
ATATATATATATATATATATATAATATATATATATATATATATATATATATATATATATATATATATATATTATATATATATATATATATATATATATATATATATATATATATATATATATATATATATATATATATATATATATATATATATATATATATATATAATATATATATATATATATATATATATATATATATATATATATATATATTTTTTCAAATCTTTAAAGGTATGTTTCCATCTATCAAACTAAGTTTGTAATTTTGGCAAGAATCTCAATTTTGGCAAATACTTCCCAATATAAAACACCATCCATGTTGTTATACAATCTGTAGAACACTCCACAGGTGTTATGATTTGGTATATCATTCTCGGCAAGAAGTACCATGCATCTCTGTGTGATTAAGGATACAATACTGCAAATGTAATTCAAAGATTTTCTCAGAAAAGCCTCTCTTACCAGAATAGATGCAGTTTTTGGGAGGTGATTTAGTTTATTTATAGAAAGATGATACCCTTGCCATATATATATTTTCTCCAATTATTTATCGATTAGTGAAAGAATTTTTATTTAGAGGTATTCTATGTCTTCTTTTTCTTTATACTGGAATTTATCCTGATATGAATCGGGTGTAATAAGTGTGTGAGTTTATGTAAAAAAAACTAGCAAAAAAGTAAATGGTTACCATACAAACTTGTCATATTGAGGAGATAGTTCAGGTGTGTAATCATCATCTGAAAAAGGTGGGAGAAAGTGCAGTCATGCGTTTGATTTTTTTATATATGAATCAAATTTAAAAAATCATGATGTTTTATTTATTTTAATTTTTTAATTTTTTAATTTTATTGATTTTCTTAGTTACAAGTCTTTTTTATTAGTAAGCTTATTAGCCTAAGTAAATAAGTAAATATAATTGGTTAATTATCTTAAGTTATTTAAATAATTTTTTTTTATATAAAGTACAAACTATTTTTTTTATAAAAAATGACGAAAATGCAACTGACCGAACCAATTCACTGTACTTAAACATTAAATTTTAAAGAAAATAAGAACTTATAGTTTTCTGCTGTTATTAATTTTTATATTATAATTATTAAAAAATAAAAATAAAAACATTTATTTTTAACGTTGGAATTCTCAGCACTTAAATTTAAAAAAAAAACCATTAATTTCAGTAATTAGAAAATAAAAAAAAATAGAGAAAATTAAAGCTTTGCATAGATTATTAAATGTAAGTAAATTGGTCCGATTAAATCAATTATTTAAAAAAAAAATCATTTGGGAAAAAAGTAGATTTTTAAGTAGATTTTCAAGCAGATTTCTACCCTAGAGCTTTTTTATTCTCTTTGGTTCCTTTTTTTTCTAGATAGCTTATATTTATTTTTAATTATTTTTAATTAAATGAAATTTGTGATTAATAAGAGTTGTTGCGTTATGGTCACAGTCTTACTCGTACAGCTTTCCAAAAAAAAAATTAAAATAAGTAAATAACTAACTAACCTTTTAAGTAAATATAATATTTCTATTGAAAACTAAAAACAGAATTGGAAAGTAAAGCAGTGTTGCAGGCTACAATAATTTATCAATAAATATCATTGTACGTTGATTAATTTTTTTCCTTAGCTCAATAAACAGCCTAAATATATATTGATTTTAATTTATTTTCTGCGTTTAATCTCTCTTATGATATCGTGTTATATTTTTGTAAAAAATCAAAAAAAAAATCAATAATTTCAAAAAAATCATGTAAAAAAATCAAATTATTATATAATTTGATTTTTATTATGCCAACCCTGGTTAATAGTAATGAAAAGGAAATCGATACTGCATAGTAGCCAAAGGTAGTTTAACAAAATATTTGAAGTAGTATACTTTACCAATAAGGTTTCTCTCTCTTTTATAATTTCAAAAAAAACACTAAAACTCCAATTTTATCGATTGCCAATATCCTTAGAAAATTACAAACATTATTGTAGAAATATTTAAAATAATGGATAGTTATTATATATATATATATATATATATATATATATATATATATATATATATATATATATATATATATATATATATATATATATATATATAATATTATATATATAATATATATATATATATATATATATATATATATATATATATATATATATATATATATATATATAGTATATTATATATAATATATGTATATATAAAGTAGGAGAGCAATTAAAGATAGGGGGGGGGGGTATGCCCTATCATAAAACAAGTTGAAAATGCTCAACTAACGTGGCTGAGTCACTTGGAAATAATGGATGATTAAAGGCTGGCGGAGAGGTGTTGAAAGTGTAGATTCAGAACTAAGAAGTCCGAGAGAAAGACCGAGGAAGAAGGTGTAGAAGTGAGGTAGGTGTAGGCTATGCGTGAGAAACATGGCTTCACTAACTTGGATGAGCTGAGAAGAAGCAACGGTTTGCTGATCTGAGAAACTGGAGAACAAGCCAGTGCTGACTGACAGACAGATAAAGCCTAACTGGGAGGAGAATATATATTTTGTATATATATATATATATATATTATAAATATATATATATATATATGTATATATATAATATATATATATATAATATATATATATATATATATATATATATATATATATATAATATATATATATATATATATATATATATATATATATAATATATATATATATATATATAATATATATATATATATATATATATATATATATATATATATATATATATATATATATATATATATATATATAATATTATATATATTATATATATATATATATATATATATATATATATATATATATATATATATATATAATATATAATATATGTATATATATATATATATATATATATATATATAAATATATATATATATATATATATATATTATATATATATAATTAAAAAAAATTTTTTTTTTTTTAAACTTTTTAAATATATTAGAAAAATCTTTTTTCCATTTTAATATTCCAAAACTTCCAAATTGAAAAAAGTATTAAGGAGTTTTTCACTAATATCTTCAAACCCACACTTCATTTTTCCCCTACTGTATCTACTCAAACAAAAACTATACTTAAAACTTCCGTAAATCAGTAATCACTTATTATCTCAACTTAATAGAATACTCGTATTATAATTGAAGCTAACATTTCCATCAAATATAGAAAGATAAATGGCAATGTAGTTGGGTTCACCATTATCAACAAATACATTCTTATAAATTATTTCTCCCTCTCAATTCATACTTTCATCAGAAACAAGGAATGCTCACCCAATGCTTCTCAGATCTCATTAATTTATTAATTTAAGAGTACCAACTGTAATACGTAGTATGTAGGCCAAACTTGTCTAATATTAAAAATGAGGATTGATAAGAATAGAGGAATTTCCTTCAGAACAGACCTTCCCTTTTGCTCTCCTGAACACACTGCCATAAAAGACCATGGGGATATGACCCTTGTTCTTCTTCTAATTTTCTCTATCTTTCAACAGATGGCACTCTTCCATTTTTTTATTTTTGGGTTTGTTTAGGATCTTGGAATTTTACATAAAATATTCATTTCCGCCATCCTAAAATGATCAAGCTTCTTCTGTTGTCATATTTACTCTATGATGAAGTCCTTTTTTTTCCACAAACAACGTCCCAGATTATCTTACTGTTTTAATTTTTGTGTTTTATTTATTTATATATTTACAAACTTTTTTTAAAAATTATTTTTAATTTATTTTATTTATTTGTATTATATATTTTTAAAATTCTTATATATATCTACGAACTTATATTTTTTTATTTGTATTTTATAGAAATTTATTAAATTTAGATTGTGTTGAAGATGGACCGAGAAAAGGTTTGAAACTTTCACGATGTATTAAGTGGCTTGAGTTTAGGAAAACGGCACTTAGTTATTGGCTTAAACCTATTCTTTGAAATCCCAATTTATAAAGTTTCAACTAGCAAAGAAAAAAGCCTATCCAAACTTTATATATTATATATAATATAATATATATATTATATAATAATTATTAAATAATATATATTATATATATATATATTATTATATATAATATTATAATATTATATAATAGTTTTATTATATATATATACGACTAGTTTTTCCCTAAAACTGAAAAAAATGTCTTGGGATAAACTTCAACGTCCTATACAACAATGCTTAGCTAGGGTTGCCCTCAAAAGAAAGCTTAGGGGAGTTCTAAGACTATTGGGGAATCTGATGAGTCTGTTGCGAATGCGTTTTTACTTCTTCGCAATTACTCTGTCCCAATTTAGCAAGGGTATCATTCCGACTCATTTGTATATTAAATATATATATATATAATATAGTAATATTTATAATATAATAATAAGTAATATTAATAAACCATCAATGTTAGAGTTTGCCGCCGTATAAGGGAATCGACGCCCGGGCCCATAGCACCAAAAGTATATGAGCGTTTTAACCACTAACCCTGTGCTGGCAGTCCTAGCGTAGTGTAAACGCTATGCTTTGTGTTCCTCTAAATGGAGCCTCGGTTCGCATTCTGCCTAATAGCGATACAGCTTTAAACACATTAATCTTTAATGTGGGTCTGCAGAAGAGTTAGCAGACCTTATTATTGTTTGTCTAATATAATATATATATAATATATATATATAATAAATATTATATAATAATAGATATATATAATATATATAAATAGTATATATATATATATAATTTCCTAACTCTGTCTTTGCACCAGAGGTGAAATAAAAATAATATATATATAGCTCAGTATAGTATATAGTATTTATATATTATATATATATATATATATTATAAAATATATATATTATTTTTCCTAATCCTATCTCTTTATCACTATATATGAAATAAAAAATATATTATATTTATATTTTATATATTATATATTATTATATATATATATACTATATATATAATATATATATATATATTATATATATTATATATATATATATATATATATATATATAGTATATATATATATTATATTATATATATATTATATATATATAATATAATATATACTAATATTATTATATATATATATATTATTATTATAATATATTTATATATATAAATATATATATATATTATATTATATATATAATATATTATATATATTATATATATATAATTATTATATATATTATATATTATATATATATATAAATATATATATATATATATATAATATATATATATATATTATATATAATATATAAATATATATATATATATATATATATTATATATATATATATATATAATATATATACTATTATATATAATAATATTATTATTGTATTACACTAATGCAAATTTTTAGTAACATCTTGGAAAGAAAATATTAATTTTTTGTAGCCAAAACGGCCTCATTCCTTCTCTTATTATGATCTCTGATGGGCCAAGGAATTAGGCCAACAGTGGCTTATGGCCATTTGAAGGACATGTTTGCAAAATATTATTTTGTATAATAGTGTTGAACACACTTACATGCAATGTGCACTATAATTTTAATTTGTACAATAATTTATAAATTATATATTATATATATATATATATATATATATATATATATATATATATAATATATGTATATATATATATATATTTTTATATATATATATATATTATATATATATGTTATATATATAATTATCTTATTATATATAATATATAATATATTATATTATAATATATATATATATATATTATATATATTATATATATATATATATACTATATATATATATATATATATATATATATATATATATATATATTATTATATTAATATAAAGATATTATATATATATATATATCTATATATATACTATATATATATATATATATATAATATATATTTAGGGATGGAGCGATACAAAATTTTTAACGATACCGAACCGATACTGAAAATATACCGAACGATACCTAATGTGCAGATACTTGCCGATACTACTACCTGATACGATACAGCTCTTTACTCTTACCAAAATTTTGCCGATACCGATACCGATACCGATACCGTATCTAAAAAAATATGCGATACTTGCTAACGATCCCGATACGATACCACTACCTTATATAAAATTTATATATATATATATATATTATATAAAATTATATATATTTTTTTTTTTTTTTTTTTTTTTTTTTTTTTTTTTTTTTTTTTTTATTTTTTTTTATATATTTATATATATTATATATTTTTTTTTTTTTTTTTTTTTTTTTTTTTTTTTTTTTTTTTTTTTTTTTTTTTTTTTTTTGTTTGTATATCTATACATCTATTTATATATAATTTTTTATATTTATATATTTTATATATTTATATATAATATATTATATATAGTATATATATATTATATAATATAAAAATATATAAAATAACGATATATATATTATGTATTTATAATAAATAATATATATAAATTATATATAAGTTATTTAATATATGTATTATTCATAATACTAGGGTTTTGTTATAATTGTTATTATTATATATTATTACATATATTATTATTACTATCATCAATATTATTATAGAAATATGATATACATATTATATATATATATAATTAAATTGATATTATGTGTAATATTTCATATATAAATTAGTTATAATAATTATGGTAAGCATTACTAATAAACTATTATCATATAGATATATATAATAATATATTGTCATATAGTGTATATAGTATAATATATATATATTAGATGATCATTATAGTATATTATTATATATATAATATTTATTTATATTATATTATTTATTTTCTTTAAATATTATTTATATTATTTATGTTTATTTAATTATAATTATATTAATAATGAATATAAAATATATGATATATATTTTTATATTGGATGTATATATTTAACGACTTCTTTTAGAGGTGCTTTTTTAGGGGATTGGAAGTCTTAATATATTTAAAATGAGAAAAATCTAACGCACTCGTATAATTTCTTTTTTGCGCAGGAATGCCAATAATACCTAAAATATCGTAAGGAGTTTCTCACAGAACAAATGTGGTCTTTGGTATCAACGACGCACGGCATCTACAATGAGCATAATCGTGGGGGTTTTACAGTATTGTAAAAATCTGTGACGATATCAGGGGTACCTCTTGTGACAGCGGAAGGTGACAATGTGGTGATGCATAGAAGTCAGTCCATCCGTATCACGTCCATGTAGTTACATTATAATAAAAGAGTTTAGTTTCTATAGTGCAACATCTCTTCGAAGTTAGTGTCAATAGAGTTGTCTCGTATGAAGGGGGACAGTTTATATATATTATTATATATATGTATAAATATTATATATAGTTATATATAGACTATTATATATATATATAGTATATTTATTGATGTATAGTATATCAATATGTAATGTTTTATTATATATATATATCTATATACATATTTATATATTAAAAATAAATATATATAATATTATAATAAATATATAAAAAAAAAAAAAAAAAAAAAAAAAAAAAAAAAAATTATAAATAAAAATATATATATTAAAAAAATATATATATATTAATAATATAGTTATATTATATATATATATATGAATTAATATATTTTTTTTTTTTTTTTTTTTTTTTTTTTTTTTTTTTTTTTTTTTTTTTTTTTTTTTTTTTTTTATTTATATTATTATATATTTATAATAGTAATTATATAATATATAAATTTAATATTTATAGTATAATAATTATTAATATAATTATATATGGTATATAATATATATTATTATTTTAATATATTATTTTATCTACTATTATTTGTATTCAATGTGAGCATATTTGGTTTCGCAGGTGAACTGTTTATATAGTAAAACATGTTGGCTTTGTTCCTATATATTCTTCGTTATCAATAACTTACTCTTTTAAGTTTATATATTATATTATTTATTATTTTTTTTTTTTTATATTTATATGTTTTATATACGTTTATATATATATAATTTTTCTAGCTAGTAGATTAGATATATTATTATTTTTTAGATTGAGTTCCAGTTACGTATGTTTGATAACCTGGTTCTAACTGTTCACAGTGGAGTATTCTTTGATATGGGTTTTATTGGTAGAATAGGGTCTTTTTGTATCTGCAGGCCAGTATTTTTCACCTTTTATTTATAAATATTAAACATCAATTTCATTAGTATCTGCTTTTTGTATTTTTACTTTCTATGTATCTTGTTCATCTTTTTCTATGGTGTATTTTTGCCATTTTAAATATATATATTTTTAATTATTATTATGTATATATTATATATATATATAATATATATATATATTATTTATAATCTATATTAATAAAAATTAGTATATAATAATATATATTATAATATTAATAATTATATAAAATATATATATATATATATTAATTATAATATAGTAAATATTATATATATAATATATAATTATGTTATATAATATATATATATAAAAATTATAATTATAAAATATGATTAATATATATATAGTAGTATAAAAGTCACTTATAATATATTTTATAATGTAATATGTAAGATATACATATATATAATATTATATATATATTATAAATAATATATAATTTACGATTATGTGCGTCTGTAAGTTATTTAATTTATTATTTGTTTATATTTTATATAGATAATATATATATATACATATATATAAGTATATACTATATATATATATATTATATAATATATATATATATATATATATATATATTTTTTTTTTTTTTTTTTTTTTTTTTTTATATATATAATATATAATAAAATATTATGTATATAAATTACGGGGTGTACTGGAAAAATTGTCCAAGTCATTTTCCAAGTTTGTGTTAAATTACAATTTAAAGCTCTAAGTAGTACGAAAAATCAGGATTTAATATTTCCTTCATATTGTATCGTTTTTTCTTTCTTGATTGTTTTACTTAAAGTCTGATTTAAATTGTAATTTAACACAAACTTGTAAAATTGACTTGACCAATTTTGCCAGTACACCCACTATATATATATATATATATATATATATATATATATATATATATATATATATATATATATATATATATATATATATATATATATATATATATATATATATATATATATATATATATATATATATATATATATATATATATATATATATATATATATATATATATATATATATATATATATATATATATATATATATATATACTATATATATATATTTATCTATATATATATATATATATATATATATATATATATCTATATAATGTCAGAGTTGAGGAAACATCAGAAATCTGGTCAAGTTAAAGGCCGATATGTCCTGATACATGGGGAATTGAATATACAAATCCATGCCAGAGAGAATCACCTCGGTTACGATCACTGCACATTCCGAAGGACTACTCCCACAAAAATAGCGATCATTCCACTGGAAATCACAAAACTACAACCACAAGTCAGACCAGATAGCAGAATCAAATTGCCAGAGACTTCTTAGGAAGACTTGAAGAGAGAAGACAAGATGCAGAGATAAAAAGGTGATCCAGAGGAGGAAAGAGGAAATGATAAGAGATTAAGGGAAGATTATGTATGTTGGGTTCGTCACTAAAGAGGTGGTCAGGATACGTGTAGGTAGTTACACAAACTGCTCAAGTTTGTTCTGGATAGAAGAGTGGTAGGCGAGTTCACCAGCTGGATCATATATATATATATATATATAATATAATATATATATATATATATATATATATATATATATTATTATTATATATATATATATATATATAATATATATATATATATATATATATATATATATATATATATAATATATATATATATATATATATATATATATATATATATATATATATATATATATATATATATATATATATATATATATATATATATATATATATATATATATATATATATATATATATAATATATATATATATGTGTGTGTGTGTGATTTTGCCTTTGTTTAGTTTCCTTTATGTTATTTTAATATTTATTCATTTTTAAAATGAGAATCTGGACAATCAAAATACCGAGCAAAATAGAATGTTTTTAGTTTAACATTGAAAATCCAAATTATCTTTGATTTTTTTTCATCTTGTTTTAAAATTTGCTAATTGTAATTGTAAAACCTTATTGAACATATTATTTTTTAACATTCTTCTTCATCTTTTTCTTCTTCTTCCTCTTTTCCTCTTTTTCTTCTTTATCTTCCTTTACTTCTTTTTCTTCACCTCTCCCTCCCTCCTTCTCTCTCTGAAAAAAAATTTTTTTTTTTTTTTTTTTTTTTTTTTTTTTTTGAACTTCACTTGCGGTTAAATGGTCATTCCTTTCTTTTCGCAGTGTAAAAGTCATAGCATTAATTTTACAATGATATTCTTTGCATTTTACTAATAATTATTATTATTAATTATAATATATTATATATTTATATATATATATATATATATATATATATATATATATATATATATATATATATATATATATATATATATATATATATATATATATATATATATATATATATATTTTTAATTTTATTTATATTTATATATTATGAAAACTATTATTATTATTACAGTAACTTCAAACACACCTCAAAGCTCTAAACAATTTTTAAAGAATGAAATTCTTAAATAAAGCAAATGTTCATCTTCCAACATTATTTACTTTCAATGGCATTGCATTATCTAAAGAATAATCATTTATAGTTCATTCGCCACTGAGGTTTTAAGCATATAGAGTAAAAAGTAAAACTTTTCAAACCACGTAATCATGTTCTAAATTATGACTTCCAACGTGTATTCAGTAGTTACACTTCTGAAATGTCTTGATATATGGGAAAAAAACTCAAACAAAAATAATCCTTATTTAAAGTACAATATTGGAGGAATATAAATTAACTTAAACATTTTGCACTATTTATTAACCCTTCAGGACAAAAAAATTAAAATAAAAAAATCTATATCTACAACTTTTTTCATTTTTGGCAGATGTTTAGAGGAGGTACAAAGTTACAACTTTCTCTCAATATTTCATCCAACGCTATTTGTTCTTTTCGAGAGATAGCTTTTCAAATTTTGATTTTTTTAAAAAAAGTTCTCCATACAAATAAACTGTTCAAGAATGACTGAATTGGTTAATAAATCTTCTCTCCAGCAGGACAGCTATGGTTTCTTAACAAGAATTTACTTTCAATCTCAACAACGTGCCATCCTGTCAACACCATTAATAAATCCCTCCAAAGTAAACCACACAATTAAACAAAAATAGATCCACACACATTCACACATATTTCTATGGTCTAATAATTACAACTCAATCACACCTGACTACAAAAGGAAACAGTCAAAATACGTAAAAACATAACCTTCATTGGAAACGAGAGTCACCAAATAAAAGTTTTTTCGTACCAGAAAAAGTCACAGTTACATTTCTTAAAATAGAAACAGCATCCACCGAGTAACAACACTCAAGAACTATTTCAAACAGTTAAACCAATGGTTCTTAACGAGGGCAATAGTTGGTAAACTTTACATCATAACAATAAAAAGTACCACCTTCTCTATCAGCTTTTGATGTTGGGTATACCAAACTTAAACCTTGACACTCCCGAAAGTGACACTACACCCTTTCCACCACATTCTCATGACTGATATTCTGTACAGATATCTATGCTGTCTTGAACATATGGTTCAGGCTGATGGTAGTTTGCTTGCTTCTAAAAATAGCAAGGCGCAAAGAAACATGACAAACTTCAAGGAATAAATACAATAAAATACTATAATATATATATATATATATATATATATATATATATATATATATATATATATATATATATATATATATATATATATATATATATATATATATACTGGTATGTGTGTGCTCTTCTTTTGTGGAATACATAAAAATAACAAGAACGATAATAAGGTGAAAAATTAGGAATATAAATCGAGCGTCTCTACATTCAAAGCTCTATTTACAGACTATTCATTCACATTGTCTTTCCGATTATTCATTTCAGCGCCCCAATCCCCCACTCCCCTACCATGTTATATTACCTGAATAACAGCAGGAGACTTTAATAAAGAGTTTTCTATACAGAAAACATCTACAGTAATAAAAGAATGTCTTTTCCCAAAATGATCTTAGATGGGAGAGAAAATAGTGGGGATCAAAAATGAAGGGGAAAAAAAGTATTTCTCCCCCCACTACTCCCCCTACAAAAATTAAGAAATAGTGAAAGAAAAAATATTTTGATGGAAAATATGCCCTTATGCAATGGAAACCCCACTTCTTCAAAAGAATTTTATTTAAAAAAAAAGAAAAAAAAAAAAAAAAGTTAAGAGAATTTTTGGAAGAATGAATGTGTCCAAATTTTTCATTCCTTAAAATTTAAAATAATTTATTTTTGAAA
>SEYY01021736.1:157500-162500 GCA_009176605.1 Armadillidium nasatum
ATATATATATATTATATATATATATATATATATATATATATATATATATATATATATATATATATATATATATATATATATATATATATATATATAGGGTGAGTCGGGAGGAACGAACCAAACTCAAGGAGAGGATTGTACACAGGAAAATAATAATGTGAAAAAACACATATGTTCTTATCCGATTTACATTTGTTTTCATTTTATAGCGTGATGACAATTAAACAAAATATCAAAATAAACATTTGGGTTATCATAGTATTAATTTAATAAATGTTCGAAAATACCGCCATTGACCTCTAAACATTTTCTGCTTAGTCTACTAATGGCGGCTGTTGCTCTCCTGATTACTTCATGTCTTCCTTTAATAACGCCTGCAGCATTTTGAATACGTCGAATTAGTGCATCCAGAGTGTTCCACTTTTACTTTGAATACGTCAGTTTTGAATCAGGTCAAGGAACATTTGGACAAATGTTTTTCAGATCTTTGGATTGGTCGTAGTGGTCCAATTAATTGGCCTCCAAGATCTTCCAGACCTCACAGTACTAGATTATTGTTTATAGGGCTGGTTCAAAACTGAAGTATGCAGAGTAATAGTTATTGTGTATTCATGCGCAACGATGTCGTTTGTTCTTGTGTCTCTAATTTAGAGTCTTCCGAGTTGTCCACCTTGTGGCTCAGGATCTTTTACCATTCTAAGACAAAATTCATTTGTTCTGCTTATTTATCTCCTAATTCTACTGACTATCCTAAATTTTTCGACTATTTAAACTCCAAAACAAAGCACATTATATCTTCTTCCCCTTTCTCGGAAATTATCATATTACGCGATTTCATTGTTCACTTTGGCTTTCTTCTAGTTCTCATGATACAGCTGGTGAACGTTCATTCCATTTCGCTATCCAAAACGGTCTTGAGCAGTTGGTGCAGCTCCTTACTCGTATCTCATCATCTTGGAGATGAGCCCAACATTCTAGATCTTTTTCTAACTTCTAACCCTTCTCCTTATACTGTCAGAATATTCTCCTTTGGGTTCCTTCGATCACATTCATCTTTTTATACTCCTCTATTTTTTCAAATCTTACGCAAGAAATACCCCCTCCTACTTTGAGGAAAAGTTTGTGGCATTTGGGTGCCGAAAGCTGGCCGGACTTGCAGCCGTGCTTTTTTGATTCCCAGTGAAATTATTATTGCTTCCTTGGTAGGAGTCCTTCAGAGTGCGCAGAGCGCATTACCAAAGTAATTCTCTCAAGGATGGAGGCGTACATTCAATAATTTTTCAGTTCTATTGAGTCTAACAAACCTTGGTTTAACCCTACTTGTTCTCCTTCTGTTCGTCGCAGGGATGCTGCTTTTTCGGAGAATACTCTCTTGTTCAAATTCCAGAAACTCACTTAACTTATATTTCATCCCGGAATCGTGCAAATTCTATCCTCCGCAACACCAAAGATTCTTTTCTCCGTAGAAAATGCAATAAACTTTCTGGTTGGCATTTTGCAAAATATTTTAACTTTAACTTTGCTTCTTGCTCTTTCTTTCCTCTAGGTATTTTCTGACTGTACAACTACCGTTTTGCCTTTTCCAAAGGTGAACTATTGACTCAAACTTTTGCTTCTAATTCAACTTTAGACGATTCCGGAGCTATTCCTCCTCCTTCATCACCCTTCAACTCCTTTTTTTTGTCTGGAATTGTAATTTCCTGTTCTCTCTGAGCTTAATGGAATTTTACA
Organism: Armadillidium nasatum; assembly: GCA_009176605.1. NCBI lineage: Eukaryota > Metazoa > Arthropoda > Malacostraca > Isopoda > Armadillidiidae > Armadillidium > Armadillidium nasatum. The sequence goes on from SEYY01021736.1 coordinate 159,232, forward strand.
GAAAATGTTGACTCTCACTATGAATCTTATTCCTTCTCTTTTCGTATTTATACTGGCAGAAGTTCAGCTATCTTATCATCTGAGCCCTTCTCTTAAACCTTTCATACTAATTCTGATTTAAAAGATTCTGGATTCATTCTTTCTGCTCCACCTCCTTCCCTCTCATTTATGCAAAGTATCATTGTTTCTTCTAAAAATGTGATATCTGCTTACTTTGAGCTTAGTATAGTTTTGAATGTGTCCATTCTAGTAGTCCTTTAAATTTCTGCTTTTGAGCTCGCATCATTCCTTGACAAACGGTTTCTTCTCTGCTTATTCACTTCAACTTTTTCTTCCTGATGGATTCGTTCTCTCATTCAAAAAAATATAAAATGACTTTCAACATTCAAGGTAACTTCCTATCACTTTAATCTCAGTTTTTCCAAAGTTTTGAATCCAACTCTAATGGAATCAGCTGGAAACTAGTTAAATCTTTTAATATTATCTCAAATCGGCAATACGATCTTCGTAAGGTACTTGCTTCTGGTGATTTTTCTGACTCTTGATTCTTCTCTTTTCGGTATTTTTGGTAAATATTTTGCTGTGGAGGTGAGTATATTTAAAGCTTTCAATAGAGTCTAAAATAAAAGTTTGATTTCCAAACTTGTATCTTTCGGTATTTACCCTTACCTCTGATTTCCTTTCTGGCAGTACTATAACTGCAGTTGAAGACTATCAAAATTCATCCTCTTTGCTTATTAATGAATTTTGTTACTCAGTCTCAAACTTTTTCTATCTATCACTAATGCACCGTCTTTCAATCTAATTCTTCTCCTAATCCACTGTTATGTTGATTACACCATCCTTCATTTTGAGAGGAGTCCCCACTCTGCCACAAATATCTAATGCTAAAAAGGGATGCCCAGGAGACACTAATATCTCTTTTTTTTTCATTATTTTATGGTTCAAAGAAAAATGTTTGTTTTCCATGCCTCAAAAACTCAGTCTCTTCTTTTATTTACTTAGCATAATTTCCACAATATATATTTTCATCGAAAACACACAACTTAAACTCTAGTCTATCGTTCGCATCCTTGACATTTCCTTATCTTATAATCTTCTTAGAAGAATAACATTGCTTATCTTATTAAACAAGTTTCTGGGATATATATATATATATATATATATATATATATATATATATATATATATATATATATATATATATATATATATATATATATATATATATATATATATATATATATATATATATATATATATATATATATATATATATATATATATATATATATATATATATATATATATATATATATATATATATTATATATATATATATATATATATATATATATATTATATATATATATATATATATATATATATATATATATATATATATATATATATATATATATATATATATATATATATATATATATATATATATATATATATATATATATATATATATATATATATATATATATATATATATATATATCAACATAAGCTCTTCGATTTGTTAGAAACAAATTGGCCAAATATATTTTCGATTGAAACAAAAAAAGTCAAAAATTTGTCAAAAGAAATTTTAGTCACGTTCAAAATGGAAGGAAATTTTGTTGACGTCCAAGAATACTTTTTATTTTCTTTTTTTTTTTTTTCTTTTTTTTTTCTTTTCTTTTTCTTTCCTGATTGGTAAGAGCTGGTAATTTACTTCTTTTCCGAATTTTCTTTCTTTTTCTTATAATTCTTCCCTTTGGAAAAGTCTATTATTTGTTTCCTTTTTATTTTTTTTCATTTTTTTCTCTCTTTATATATATATATATATATATATATATATATATATATATATATATATATATATATATATATATATATATATATATATATATATATATATATATATATATATATATATATATATATATATATATATATATATTATATATATATATATATATATATATATATATATATATATATATATATATATATATATATATATATATATATATTGAAACCTGTTTTCAAAGAGATCAAAAGTTTATAAATAACACCATAAGAAATAGGAAATACCTAATGGTCCACTAGAATTGAAGGTTGTTGTTGCCTCCAGAATTACTGCACTATAATATATGTAAGTAAAGATCAATGGAAAAATAGAAAGAAAATGAAACTTTCAGTTCTTACTAGTAGAACACGTGTAAAAAATAAACATAACGTTTATGTGTGGGTAAGAAGGCTGAGAAGAGAAAGATTGAGATAGTGTGAAAAGACAGATTACAATGGCTCTTATCAACTAACAAATATGTACAGTCGTGAACAGAAGTTCGTTCCTATTAGGCTGGAAATAAATATTTATATAAAATGGAAATCATGTCATAAAAGCTCTATTTTGAATAAAAAGAAAATAAAAACATTGAGCGGGGCTTAATTGAACTGTGATTGGCTGAATCTGAAATGATCCCTATTTTATATAAATATTTATTTCCAGCTTAATAGGAACGAACTTCTGTTCACGACTGTACCTAGAAGGTTTAAATGAGTATTGTTCATTGCAATAATGATAGTTTAAGGAGAGTGGGTTAACAGTTTGATTTTTGGGAAAGAGCTGAAGATAATCAGCAAAGATGGGAGGAAAATAGAGGAAAACGAAGATTTTACCTGTTTCAAAGAACTATGTGTTAAATGACCACATATATATGATGCATATTCCATACAGGGATGGACGATAAACTTAAATAAAGAAGTAACCGGAATAACTGTAAAAGGTTATGAAGGCTCCTCAAAAGTTCCAGTCTAATAAATAGTATGATCATTCTATGAAAAATCATAAGAATGAAAACATCAAAAATATTATCAACAACAAAATTTATATACTATTTTTCGAAGAAAAAAGTTGTGTAGGAAAATGAATCAAGTAAATGCATGAAGGAAATGAATTGTTTGAGACACTGAAAACAAATATATTTTCTCTGTCCCAATTTCTGGACCTTTCTCTATGGTGAACAGTGAAAACAGATCAGAGCATTGTGAAGACAAGGCCATGTTCTCTAAATTGAAGTTTAAAGGGTCAAATAATTTGCGAGAATATGTTAAGTAGACAGAATCAACTTTTATCTTTCAATTGAAAAAAAAATTGAAATGTTGGTGCAGAATATTTGATGGATGTCAAAAATGAATAATAAGAGAAAAATCGTCAAGACAACCGTAACCACAGCATCGGATTGTGAGTACGAATTAGGAACGGATAATATGGT
>SEYY01021736.1:175000-176005 GCA_009176605.1 Armadillidium nasatum
CTTTGTGTTGCGAGGATAGATTTTGCACGATTCGGATGAAATATAAGTTAAGGTGAGTTTCTGGAATTGAACAAGAGAGTATTCTCCGAAAAAGCAGCATCCCTGCGACGAGCAGAAGGAGAACAAGTAGGGGTAAACCAAGGTTTGTTAGACTCAATAGAACTGAAAAATTATTGAATGTACGCCTCCATCCTTGAGAGAATTACTTCGGTAACGCGCTCTGCGCACTCCGAAGGACTCCTACCACGGAAGCAATAATAATTTCACTGGGAATCAAAAAAGCACGGCTGCAAGTCCGGCCAGCTTTCGGCACCCAAATGCCACAAACTTTTCCTCAAAGTAGGAGGGGGTATCTCTTGCGGAAGATTTGAAAAAATAGAGGAGTATAAAAAGATGAATGTGATCGAAGGAACCCAAAGGAGAATATTCTGACAGTATAAGGAGAAGGAGAAGTTAGAAAAAGATCTAGAATGTTGGGCTCATCTCCAAGATGATGAGATACGAGTAAGGAGCTGCACCAACTGCTCAAGACCGTTTTGGATAGCGAAATGGAAGGCACGTTCAAGCTGTATCATGAGAACTAGAAGAAAGCAAAAAGTGAACAATGAAATCGCGTAATATGATGATTTCCGAGAAAGGGGAAGAAGATATAATGTGCTTTGTTTTGGAGTTTAAATAGTCGAAAAATTTAGGATAGTCAGTAGAAATGGGAGATAAATAAGCAGAACAAATGAATTTCGTCTTAGAATGGTAAAAGAGCCTAAGCCACAAGGTGGACAATTCGGAAGATTCCAAATTAGAGGCACAATAACAAACGACATCGTTGCGCATGAATACACATTAACTATTACTCTGTATACTTCAGTTTTGAGCCAGCCCTATAAACAATAATCTTGTACTGTGAGGTCTGGAGATCTTGGAGGCCAATTAATTGGACCACTACGACCAATCCAACTCTCTGAAAACCATTTGTCCAAATGTTCCTTGACCTGATTCAAAACTGAC
>SEYY01021737.1:0-2500 GCA_009176605.1 Armadillidium nasatum
TGGAAGAGTGAGAGTCTCACGATGAACGTTCATTATGGCACTCTAAATAGAGATAAACATGTTTAATAAAAGGTGGTTCATTACTTCAGCGAAGATGTCACAGTTTTATATACGGTTTGCGGAACCAGATCCGGGAGTCAAAGACAGGAACCTGGAACCCTGAACCAGGAACCTGGAGTCCACAATATATTCAGTGGATCTAGAACCGAATTGGAAAAGACAAGAATCGCTACTCACTGCCCAACCATGGTTTTGAACTAAATCTCTATACTCTCTAAGTTTAGAATATAGGGTGGCATATGAAAGAATTTGTTTTGGTGAGATTTGTATGGTTATTATACTCAAATTAAAATTGATATTCAAATGTTTAAAATAAAATTAGAATATGAATTTGTTTTCGGGGTTTTCAATGGATATCAAACTCAAGATTAAAATGATATTCAAATGACATATAACAGAAAGAGAATTTATTTAATATCTATTAAATACTAATTTATATTATATATATATATATATATATATATATATATATATATATATATATATATATATATATATATATATATATATATATATAGTATATATATATAATATATATATATATATTATATATATATATATAATATATATATATATATTATATATATATATATATATATATATATATATATATATAGTATATATAATATTATATATATATATATATATATATAATATATATATATATATATATATATATATTATATATATATATATATATTATATATATATATATATATATAATATATATAATATATATATATATATATAATATAATATATATATATATATATATATATATATATATATATATATATATATATATAGATCGTAATCACACTTTCCAATCTTCGTAATACCTGATTTGGATATCCGGATTACAGTGACAGCTCTTCTGAAAAGATCTCAACAGCTTTAAATTTTGCCTAATAAAAATTCTCTTTCGAATTTTCAATGAATTTGAGAAGAAGAAAAACATATAATATTTGGAAGATTCTAGAGGCATTGAATTATACTTTGAGAAACAGTGTTATTGAGAGTTAATAATGATTATAATAATGATTATAATTCAAAATTCAAAATTCAAAAATAATAGAGTAGGTTATATAATAATACATACTTTAAATAATAATAAATAATTAATAATATTAAATAATTGACATAATATAAATACAATAATAATAGCAATAATAATAATAATATATAATATAAATAATAATAATAATAATATAATAATAAATAATGTAATAAATAATAATAATAATGATAATAATAATAATAATAAATAATAATAATAATAATAATAATAATAATAATAATAATAATAATAATAATAAATAATAATAATAATAAAATAATAATAATAATAATAATAATAATAATAATAATAATAATAATAATAATAATAATAAATAATAAATAATAATAATAATAAATAAAATAATAATAATAATAATATATAATAATAAATAATAAAATAATAATAATAATAATAATAATAATAATAATAATAATAATAATAATAATAATAATAATAATAATAATAATAAATAATAATAATAATAATAATAATAATAATAATAATAATAATAATAATAATAATAAAATAATAATCTTTAATCTTTAATCTTTAATCTTTATTCATATTTAGTTGCAGAATTTAAACAAACAAATAAAGAATTAATAAATAAATAAATGAACCACAAATAAACTAAATTAAAATTGAAATTGAAATAATAATTAAAATAACAAAAAAAAAAAGTTTCCACCAAATAATTTTGTTGCCACCCAATTTTCAAAACCAAATTTAATTTTTCTTTTCAAATTCTGATAATCTAAACCAAAATGGGTGAGGATTCCTACAAATATGGGCGGAGATTCCTACAAAAATGGGCGGAGATTTCCTACATAAATGGGCGGGGATTCCTACACATAGAGTAGCTAATGTATAGAGGGTCTTAAACTTAATCATATGCGCAAATATAAGGTAAAAAATACAAGTAGGTATATATTTTTACAAATATCCATACATAGATACATACATACATACATACATACATACATACATACATACATACATACATACATACATACATACATACATACATACATACATACATACATACATACATACATAAATACATATATACATACATGTTTATGCATGTAGATGCACATATATACACAAATACTTACAGATTTAAATATATACAAACTTATATTCATATACGTACGAATAAACAAACTTACAAATGCATACATGCATAAAAATACACATAAAAAACAGACATCAACAATAAATCATAAAAATATCAGTAGGAATAATCAATTTTGTTTCTTTTTCAAAATTGCTTTTATTGAAAAAGTAAATACACTAAAAACCTTCTTTTGCCGCCTTTCAATCAGAAAGCGAATGTAAAGGGTATGAATTAATAGTATTTGTGCATTTTTCTGTGACTAG
>SEYY01021737.1:7500-10000 GCA_009176605.1 Armadillidium nasatum
CTTCAAGGCTTTATACCGTGCTGTGCCTGAGGGATGTGAGTTAGGTCTGAGAGATGCTTGCGTTAGGCTGGAATTGGGTGGGTTTTCTTCTCCTGTGTGTGTGCCCCCTCTTTGAAAAGGGCTCTGTCCCGTGAGTGGTGGCGGTTCTATAAAAAAAAAAAAAAAAATATAAAATATAATATATATATATATATATATATTATATATATATATATATATATATATATATATATTTATATATATATATATATATTATATATATATATATATATATATATATATATATATATATATATATATATATATATATACAATGAGTAGCTCTTCTTTGACTGATATTTTAATACAAAATTATCCATTACAAAACTGCAATGCTTATTTATTCTCATTCCTTCATCTATTTAGCCTTTTTTTAACTCTTTCTCTTTCTAGAATGTTGACCTTTAATTTGAGACGGTTTTTCCTCAAATTCCGATGAGTTACATATTGGCCATTGATGGTGAACCTTTTCAATTCACTGTTTGAATCATTTTTGATACCTTAATTTAGGAACAAACAGAACTGGGTCACCAATTTATTTACAATTTTAATGTTAATGAGAACCTTGTAGTTGAATCTTGTTTGCTAGTATTATTATCTGAAGTTCATATTTTGAAGTTTTCAGTTTTACACATTGAACACTCACCTCTGTACCAAGATTATTCCTGGTCCTTTATTTTATAAAATTTCTATGTGAAAACAGCGCTTCACATAAATATGAAGAACCAAGCAATTTCAGTAGAGCTAGTTGCTAACTATAATGCCAATCCCGCATATGTTCAGTCGATCCAGAAGAAGGGTAGCCGCTCTGGTTCCTCTAACTGTTGTCCTTTAACTATCACTTGTGTTCTGTATGAAATCTTTGAAACTCTCCCTAACTTTCATTTCCTGGATCATTTGGAGTCTCACTCCCTTCTTTCAGATCATCAGTACAGCTTTCGACGTTCGAGATCTACTAGTGACATACTTTCCTATCTTACTGATTTATGGTCTTCTGCTCTTAGGGATTATGGGGAGTCTTGTGTGGTGGAGCTTGACATTTCCAAGACTTTTGACCAGGTGTGGTATGTGTCACTACTCTCCAAGCTCCAATCCTTTGGGTGTCCTTCTCTTTGCTTACTCTCGTCTAGTTTTCTCCCAGATTGTTCCATATCGGCACTTGTCGATGGTGTGACCTCTTCCTCCTTTTCTGTCAATTGTGGTGTTCCTCAGGGTTCTGTTCTATCTCCAACTTTATTCTTACTTTTTATTAACGATCTTCTCAGCTCCATTTCTAACTCTTTTCATTCTTATGCCGACGACTTAACTCTCCATTCTTCTACTTATTTCAAATCTGCTCACTCCTTTGCTTCTACAGTTGCTTCTCGTCTTCAACTTTTTGACTCCATTCTTGCAGATCTGGACTGGATTTCCCTGTTTAGTCGCCTCAACCATGTGAAATTCAGCTCTTTAAAAGCTCAACTTCTTCATATTTCTCTCTCAAAAACACCTCCCAACTTTCCTATCTCCTTCGTTTGCGCTCATCTGAGAGATTTGGGTTAGGCTTGGAATGGGTGGGTCTTCCTTTACTTTATAGTTCTGCCCCTTCCAAGAAAAGAGGCTCAGCTCGTGAGCGGTGGTAAACTATAAAAAAAAGTATTAATTAAATATTAAAATGCCCATTTATACTGCTGTGAGAAGCTCTTTCTGGCAAACATTCAGAATACTCTTAAGCATTCTCAGAAATCATCGTTCAATTATGAACGAAGATATTTTAGATAAAGAAGTGTAATTTTTTTTTACATAAAGAAGTGCATTTTAGATAAAGAAGTGTACGGGTGCCTCCTGAAAGCTCTTCTCACAGTGGCATAACTGGACATTTGGTTTGTATAAATGCATTAAAAGGAAGTGGGTCACTGAAATGTGGGTGAGTCATTTTGTGACTCGCGGAACAGTGGTTCGCCATCCTTTATATAGGCCAGCGGCTTTATATATATATATATATATATATATATATATATATATATATATATATATATATATATATATATATATATATATATATATATATATATATATATATATATATATGCATTTGATACTGTCCCCGGCGTTTTATATTGACTACCCAAGATCCATTAAAAAAAACGTTCCTTTAAGACCTATCTGCTATCAACACAAAACGTGTGAAAGTATTATTAATCCTATCTTTCAGTCTAACTTATTATTCAGTGGTCTAAATCGAGACAATTTTCTCGATGTCTAAAATTAGCCACTGAAGATACTATTATACTGTCAGATAGATGGTATGGCATTGGTTCTTCTTATGGCCTTAACTTTGCTAATATATTTCTTTCTTTCCACAGCAAAAATGGCTTGATGAATGTTTACCATCTTTACATTGAATACTTTCATAATAAAGAGCAAGTTTTTTTTATTTCACGAATACCTTAATTCTAAATATGAAAACATTGATTTCTCT
>SEYY01021737.1:30000-32500 GCA_009176605.1 Armadillidium nasatum
TAATAAATAATAATAATAATAATAATATAATAATAATAATAATAATAATAATAATAATAATAATAATAATAATAATAATAATAATAATAATAATAATAATAATAATAATAATAATAATAATAATAATATAATAATTAATAATAATAATAGTAATAATAATAATAATAATAATAATAATAATATTAATAATAATAATAATAATAATAATAATAATTGCAATAATAATAATAATAATAATAATAATAATAATAATAATAATAATAATAATAATAATAATAATAATAATAATAATAATAATAATAATAATAATAATAATAATATAAAGATAATAACAATAACAAATCTATATAACCCTCTCTTCTTCATCCAAAAGACGAACTAAGCGTGTAAAATGTTTTCTTATTTTTTTCAATTAATTTCATTGCTTGGAGAGGAGCCAAAAAACATTCCTTAAAAAGCCTTTTTTTTATGTATATATAGAAAAAATTACATTTCATAACAGCTTCTTTCCAGAGAGCAAAATGCCAGTAAATAGTTGATAAAATCTTCTAATCTAAATGAGGGAAATATTAAAGATTGGATCCGCCTATATAAATATATGAAGAAGACATAAATGCTATTTATAATATATATATATATATATATAATATATATATATATATATATATATATATATATATATATATATATATATATATATATATATATATATATATATATATATATATAGCAGCTCCGTAGCTCAGTCTATCGAGCAGTCGCCTAGCAAGCGAGAGGTTCATGTTTTGAGGCCTGGTCGGAGTGGGGAATGTGAACTATTCCCCCTTGCGCGTAACTCCGCCCACTTATAAGTTAAATAAGCGGTGTGATTTGCTTGCTTTTGGGATCAAAGTCGGCATTCGTGATAGACCTGGCCAGCCAGCGGATGTTTGCCATCTGTCCGTGACACCCTTGGTTCATCCTCGAATGAACCTACTGACAGGGCTAGTAACCGTTCTTGGGGTGGATTTTGATTTTGATATATATATATATATATATATATATATATATATATATATATATATATATAATATATATATATATATATATATATATATATATATATATATATATATATATATATATATATATATATATATATATATATCTTCTCGGAGAAGGTCTCACCCTTGTAGTGGGAATTAGTTATCTTTCTCAATCTGTCTTAAAAATCAAACTCCTAAAAGCTTTCAAAATACAACGTTTTTTGTCCTTGAGTTTTATTTAAACTCCCATGTAAGGTTTCACCCGTTTCAGTGGGACTAGCATCGTCTCCATCGAACCTTTAAACATTCTCTCCAAGAGATCTCTAGAAAATAATACTTCCTCGAGCTAAAATTTCTCATGCTGATCCAGGAGTTGTTGCAAATGTAAAACAATGTAATTACAAGGTCGAGTTCTTATAGCCCTGTCTCCTTTATTCAATTCGTATTTTCCTATCCTTCCGTTTATATACGTTTATATACGGGTAGAGCTTTTTTTCTAGGAAGGGGCAGAAATATAAAATAAAAGAAAACCCACCCAATTCCAGCCTAACGCAAATCTCTCAGGTATGCACTGGCCGAGGCCTTGAAGAGAGGAAGATTAAATACAGCAATAAAAATAAATGATAACAGAGTGTTCTACAGAACAGAAATGGCTGGAAAGAAGGAAGCACAACATCGGACAAGAATGTGGTGTACCATATTCACACAAAATTCATACGAAAGAAGGAAACCCCGTTTGCTGCAAGGACGACGCAATGGTGGTGGAATGTGAGAGGTCAGTTACCTTGAGCAACTGCCGTTGTAGTACTTATAGAAAAGAGATAATAATAATCAATCAATAAAAGAAAATTGAACCAAATGTGAGAACAGTACTCCACATAAATAAGACCCTTATATAATTAGAGCAACTTAATTCGGAAGGAAAAAGATCTCGGAATATGAACAGTATTCCCGGCTTCTTTGAAGTCGCCTTAGCAAAAATTGTGATATGATATATATGTGTTATTATAGGTAAGACTGCATATAAGGAGATAATAATATTTAAGTGTAAGAATATGTTTAATATAGAAATCTCATTTCATTTGATATATATATATATAAAGTTGATACGAGAGTATCTAGAAGCAAGGTAGAAGATTTGAAATGAGTAGAATAAAGTTGAGTATCGGTATATAATATATAAGAAGATATGATATATAAATGATAAATAAGAATAAGAGGTATATATATATATATAACATATATATAAGTATATATATATATATATATTGGATATAGTGAATATATATATCAAAAGCCTTGGAAATGTAAAGAACCGCCATATAAGATCCCTGTAATCCCGTATAACATTATAATGAATATTAAATTAATAATAATAATAATAATAATAATAATAATAATAATAATAATATATTATTATATATATATAATATATATATATATATATATATATATATATATATATATATATATAT
>SEYY01021737.1:40000-45000 GCA_009176605.1 Armadillidium nasatum
ATTCCCTCCTCCCTTAACATTTGTAATTTTTTCCATTGCAGCTTTCACCTCAGTGAATGTCATCGGCCACTATTACTTTTGTAATATTTATTGCTATTATTATATTATATTTATATTTATATATATATATATATATATATATATATATATATATATATATATATATATATATATATATATATATATATATATATATATATATATATATATATATATATATATATATATATATATATATATATATATATATATATATATATATATATATATATATATATATATATATATATATATATATATATATATATATATATATATATATATATATATATATATATATATATATATATATATATATATATATTATATATATATATATATATATATATATATATATATATATATATATATATATATATATATATATATATATATATATATATATATATATATATATATATATATATATATATAATATATATATATATATATATATATATATATATATATATATATATATATATATATATATATATATAGTATATATATATATATCTATTAATATATAGTAATTCACATTTATTTGCTTTACAGAAAATTGAAATAAAATTTTTTTTTTTTTTAAAATTTGAAATGAAATAAATGTTTTTTTTTTCAGAAAAATGATTTCAAATATTTGTTAATAGAATATTATTGCTGTTAAAAAATATTTTTATAATAAACTTTAATTATTTTACATTTTTATAATTTATTACATGTATATTTGAATATATATATATATATATTATATATATATATATATATATATATATATATATATATATATATATATATATATATATATATATATATATATATATATATATATATATATATATATATATATATATATATATATATATATATATATATATATATATATATATATATATATATATATATATATATATATATTATATATATATATATATATATATATATATATATATATATATATATATATATATATATATATATATATATATATATATATATATATATATATATATATATATATATATATATATATATATATATATATATATATATATATTATATTATATATAATATATATATATATATATATATATATATATATATATATATATATATATATATATATATATATATATATATATATATATATATATATATATATATATATATATATATATATATATATATTATATTTATATTTGATATATATATTATATATATATATTTATATTTATTTCTCCTCCGGTGGGCAAAGGCCAGACGCCTACCAAATTCCACCGAAGTTGGGAAAAATCTATCATGGTAGATGGTGGCCGACGTGTCCAGATACACGGCGTTTGAAAGAATGCAAGTCAAAGGAAGTTGGAAAACAGATGAAGGGAGTGTGTTCCAGACTTTACCAGTAGAGTATATGTAAGATTGAGCATAGCGGTTAAGTCTGGGGTCGGAGAGTTGGACAGAGAAAGGATGAGACTGTGTAGAAAGGCGTGTCGCAAGAGCTATTCTCAATGGAGGAGGTATGCGACGAGAGAGTTCAGAAGAGCAGTGTCTGTTGTAATAGCGATAGTTAAGAGAGAGTGATGCAACAATTCGACGGGCAGAAAGATTGAAGAGAGTTAGTAAGAGCAGGAGAGTTGATGAGACGAAATGCCCTAGACTCCACCTTCTCTAGGAGAGCTGTGTGTGTGGAACCACCCCAGATGTGCGAAGCGTACTCCATACAGGGGCGAACAACACCCCTATACAGAGCAAGCAACTGGGGTGGCGTGAAGTAATTCTGAAGGCGCCTCAGAACACCCAACCTCTTAGAAGCTTGTTTAGAAAGAGAAGTAATGTGATCTTTCCAAGAAAGATCACGAGAAAAAGAAACACCAAGAATATTAAGAACAGATGAAGGCTTTAGTTGTGTGTTTTAGAAGATATATATATATATATATATATATATATATATATATATATATATATATATATATATATATATATATATATATATATATATATATATATATATATATATATATATACATACATTGTAGAAGCAAGTAAATATTTTTAACCTATAAATGTTTAATATATTAAATTTAAGAGGTGGTCAACCTTCTTAATCCTCCTCTCGCCATTGTTTCTTCAATCCTCTGAGGTGTAGATGGGAATTAAAACAGAACCTTTATCGTGGCTAAACGGTAGAGTGATTTACTCACGTGCTTGAGGGCACCGGTTCGATCCCACTTGGGATTCTAGATATATACTACTTAGAACACTTCCTATCTTCGAATAGGGCAATGCCCATGGGATGTAAACTTTTCATTAAAAAAAAAAAAATTTTTTTAAAATTGGAACACTATTTGTTATTTGAATTTAAACCGTTTCCAAGGTTAATATTATGTTTAAGTATCTTTATTAAACTTCCATTTTTAGGTGGAGTTCATATAGTTATAAACTTATTTTTTGAATGAGAGTTTTTTTCTTGTTTATTACCCCTTTCTTGTTGGGACAAGTGACAATAATATCGCAACAAATTTTTTCAGTTATTTTCTTATTGGAAAAACAAATCGGTGAAGTGACTTTCTTATGCTTAACATGTCTTTTCTCTATTGAAAATTTTACTGACATTTTTGCCACTTATCCCAACGATTCGTTAGGACAATTTTTATTGAAGTGTAATTTCGATGTTAAGCAGGTGTTTGGTCACAGAGTGAAAATATTTATGTAATGTCAAAGTGCCTGAAAAATTTTAAGTAAATTTAAAACAGTTCCTAAAAAAAAAAAATTTACAAAAGTTGAAAACATTTCATTCCGGGAAAATATTTCTTTTTTTAATAATCCTTTTTCTTTACACTGCAAAAATTGTCCCTTTCACTGAAAGGGTAAAAAAAAATGTCACAATTTTTTCAGTTATTTTCTTATTAGAAATAAATCGGTGAAGCGACTTTATTATGCTTAACGTGTCTTTTCTCTATTGAAAAGACACGTTCGCCACTTGTTCTAACGATTTGTAAGGACAATTTTTTGCAGTGTGCCAAAGAAGGTTTTTACCTCTGTAATTATCGTTTCTTTAATATAATTAATAAAATACGATAGATAAAATGTTCCACAATTTATATCAAAACTTTAATATTTCTCTCTTCATATATGTATTTATCTTCACCTATGCCGGGAATAAACTGAAACAGACCAACAGGTCTTCTGTAACATTTAGCTAAATATTGGGGGAAAATTCTTAACAAAAAAACAAATCTAAGCGCTGCTGTTGGCATCACCATTTTCATTCTTTATGAGAGAATTATCAGCACTGAATAATACTTCTTTTATAACACTATCTTTGACGTGTTCGTCTAAGCGCTGTTGTTAGCGCCACCATTTTCATTCTTTATGAGAAAATTATAAGCACTGAATAATACTTCTTTTATAACACTATCTTTGACGTGTCCGTCTCTATATACCTACTTCTTGAAGGAAAGATTTTAAATCATTTTTTGTGGCCTATATAAATCTTTCAATGCTTGGCTATATTCCTTCTTTCTTCTGAGTATGTCGTCAATTTTTCATCTATCACATGGAAATATTTATTGTATACTCTAACTGTTTCACTTTATATCCGTTTCTTATTTCGAAAAATCTTTTATGTGAATTTAAAAATCCTTTCTTTTCATTATAACTTCCGCTATTAACTGTAGAACAAATACTTTTTCCTTACAAGTTTGAATGTATCAATAAATGAAGTAGATGGTAGAAATGATTTGCTTTTTAATGAAAAGAATTGATTCAATGCATTCTTGAACGTGTAAAGGAATTATATTTTATCGAAATTTCTATGCCATCGAAAAAAATCTTTACGTGCCTATTTTTTTGCCATTTTTGACATATATGTTTGTATACATATGCATTTGATTAGACGAATTTTGATTTCTTATTATTTACATTTGAATATTATATTCTTTATCCTTTCCTTCCAATTTTTTATATTTATTTTCAGAATCTCCATAAATGCCTCTAACAAAAACAAAGCTTCAAACGTCATGCTATAACTGACACTTAAACAAGCTGACTGACGGCACCAACTCAATAAATTACAGAAGAATTTAAAAAATAAAATAAAAATGAAAAAGAAAGTTAATTAAATTTCTGAAGTTAATTAAAGTTGATTAATTTGAAAGTCCGACGAAACGTATGTTGTACATTTGATTTTTAATTAAAAAATGCTTTCTTCATAATTTCTTTTATAATTGCATCGACGACGGAGGATAAAAAAAACATTATTTTATCGGCTTTAAATTCCGCATCTCATTATTTTAGTAATCGAAAAACATATAATTGATGTTTATTTTATTTTTCTTTATTTATTTTTTTTTACACATCACCACCACTCACGGGCAAAGCCCTTCTTTACAATATTTTATTTTTTGATCATTTTTATTTCTCTGCTAAGTGCTTGTAATAACTCCAGGACCAGTATTCGAAACCATACTTCGAGAATCATGATCTTCTGGAGAGCTCTTTGAGAAAGTATTTAGAGGTTAGATGAAGAAGGTGTTAGTCCAACTGAAAGGGTGAAACCTTTCCAGGGAGTTTATAAAATTAAAGGACTAGCATTGAAACGAACGAGCCGAAAAACAGGATCGTTTAGAGAGCTCTGGGAGAGGACTTTTGAGAGCAGATGAAGAAAGATGCTGGTCCCACTAACAGGGTGAAAATCCTTCCTGGGAAAAAATGAAGGAGAAGATGTAATATTCTTAGTTTCTCTTTCAAAACTTTCTTCTTCTTAACAAGGAAGAAGGCTCGAGATAGGAACTGATGAAAAGAGTTTGTCGAGGCCCTGTGCGCTAGAAGCGTTTAAAATAAGTTTAAAATTGTAGATCATATTTTAAAGTTTAGAGTAATTATTGACATCTTAATGTCGTATATTTATATCATACCCACTGCGTAGCCCTGATAATGTCCTCTTAGCAAATTTAAAAATCTAA
>SEYY01021738.1:0-2500 GCA_009176605.1 Armadillidium nasatum
ATAATAATAATAATAATAATAATAATAATAGTAAAGCAAAATTAATTATTAATAAGAAGCAATTTTATAGTTATTAAGAGAATTTCTTCTTTTAGGAATTCGAATATTAAAACAAAATAATACAAATATTAATATTAAAATAATTAATAATAGTAAAAATTATCATGTGAAAAATGCTTGAGAGAGAGAAAACAATTCCAAAAGTAGAAAAATTTTCTGCTTTCGAAATCTTTGAATAATGAATGAGGTTTTGGGTCCTGTAAATATATAAACAGATAGGTAGATGTGAATATTAATAATAATAATTAAAAATAATAAAAATAAAAATAATAATAATAATAATAATAATAATAATAATAATAATAATAATAATAATAATAATAATAATAATAATAATTATAATAATTTAATAATAATAATTGCAAATATAATAATATAATAATAATAAATAATAATAAATAGTTAATAATAATAATAATAATAAAATAATAATAATAAAATAATTGAAATTAACGTAATAATTAAATAATAATATAATATCATTTTGATAATAATAATAAAATATTATAATAGTAAAAATAAAAAAAAAAAAAAAAAAAAAAAAATTATAATAAAAAATCTTTAATAACAATAAAAAAAAAATAATAGTAATTAGAATAATAATTAAAAATATAATTATAATATCAAAAACGATAATAATAGTAAAATTAACAAGATTTTAAAATCAATAATAATAATAATAATAATAATAATCAATAATAATATAATAATAATAATAACAACTATAATATCATAATAAAAATAAAACCAACCCTTGTAAATGTTAGCTTTTCTATTAAGTACAAACAAATGAATATGATTTTCATTACTAAGTAAGCAAATTTGGGAAGAATATTATATATTATATATATAATATTATATATATTCATAATAAATATCTACATAGATGTTGTACAAAAATAAGGAAGCACCAAAGCAAACTTATATAACCTTGAATAATATGGCGTTGGACACCCAATGGAATGGGTAAACATAGGTCCTGTAAAGTTTTTCGGGGAAACTTGTACCTTTCTTCCTTCAAAATATTGGCAAGTTCCGTTGATGATGATGAAGCGTGGATAGTGTACTCGAATATTTGTCTCCAACCCTGCCCACAAAGGCACAATAATATTGAGATAAGGGAGATTGTGGAGGTCCTGGCAGAAGTGAAACCTCACTCTCGTGCTCAAAAATCCAGTCCCGGAAGATTTTTGCTTTGTGTACAGAGGCTTTGTTATCGAGATAAAGAGCAACACTATCAGTGAACAAGCATTGAACTATGGGATGGACATGATCACAGTACTTTACAGGGCAATGATAAGTCCAGCAGAAAACCATGATATGGAGGCCCATACCATGACTGAACCTCTGCATGGTCCACAGTGGGTTGCAAACACCCTGCATTGTAAGCTTGACCCTTCGTTATAAAGACGTACTCTAGTCCAGAGGTCGGAAAGAGTGTAAAGATAGATTCAACTGCCCATGTAAATGATCTTCAATTAATCCATTTGACACCACTGTCTCCTCTTATTAGTGTTTTGAGTACTGACCAGTGATTTTGGGATGTTGACTCGTCCATACAAACCATGCTTGTGCAGTTGATTTCTTACACTTTTGGTGCTAATAGAGTTTGTGAGCATGGTATTTAGCTCAGTAGAAATCAATGGAGCAATAGACTTCTGATTTTTCATAACAACTCTACGCATTGTTCATCTGTCTCTGTCTCTGTCACTCAACACACATTTCTGACCACGCTGGTGTTTGTCGGATTCCGTTTTTCCAGTTCTACTGAGTGCCGTCATAATCTTTGATACATAAAAATATAGAGGCAGCAACAATTTGGCCGCTTTTAAAATTACGTCAGCTCTGCCTTGATTCACTCACAACTACTCAGAATGCTGCGCGAAACATGTAAACGAGCTTATAATAGTAGTTCCCTTACGCATAAACGACAGCACCACCCACAAACCCCACAATAGCACACCTGTTATTACCAATGTTAATTTTGATAGGTGTTTCCATATTTTTTCCAACCACTGTATATATATATATATATATATATACTATATTATTATATATATATATTATATATATATATATATATATTATATATATATATATATATAATATATATGCACAAAAAGAGCAAGATGGCGGAAGAAAACACTTCAGGATGAGAATAAAATGCAGAGATTTAAAATTATGGAAAATTTCTATTGTTTAAAAAAAAAATTTTTTTTTCTTTAATTTTATTTTTATTTCCATTTATTTGAATTAGAAATAAGATACTACTCACATTAGAACGCACACACATAAAAATACATAGCAAACTCACATTTATATGTATTCAAGTAGATATAGTATATATATATATATATATATATATATATATATATATATTATATATATATATATATATATATATTATATTATTTATATATTAATATTATATATATATATA
>SEYY01021738.1:47500-50000 GCA_009176605.1 Armadillidium nasatum
ATATATATATATATATATATATATATATATATATATATATATATATATATATATATATATATATATATATATATATATATATATATATATATATAATATATATATATATATATATATATATATATATATATATATATATATTATATATATATATATATATATATATATATATATAACTGTATATATATGACAGAGTGATTTAGAATAATTCTTTATATATACAGGAATTAATTTCAAAAATGCCTCATTTACATGCACATAAAAATATTCTTTTTCTTTACATTTATTAGCGTACCAATTTATCTAAATGAATTTAAATAGGACTCGTATACACTTCATTCCTACAGAATCCTGCTAATTCACATGACCTTTACTTATTACTATTTTATTATCACTCTGGTGTGCATTAATCCTTCTCTATGACTTCCTTTTTATTCATGCATGTACTTACAATAAAATTTGATGAGCAATTGTTTGAATTGTCGACTTAATAGACTTGATAAATATCTTTGAAAATTAAGTATTAGAATTATATTCACACTCCTACTACTAAAAACTAATAAATTTAATATTACAGTTTTAATTATAAATGTTAATTTTTAATTTATTGAAATATAATTAATGTAATAATTATAATAATGATGATGATAATAATAATAATAATAATAATAATAATAATAATAATAATAATAATAATAATAATAATATAATAATAATAATAGTAATAATGGTAATAATAATAATGATGATGATAATAATAATAATAATAATAAACCTGATTTTAAAAAAAATAATAATTGTATTATTATCATTATTAGATAACAGTATAATTAAAATAATAATAATTAATAAAAGTAATATTTTTTATTATTATTATTATTATTATTATTATTATTATTATTTATTATTATTATTATTATTATTATAATTATTATTATTACTGTTATAATTACTATTTTATTATTATTACTAGAATTATTTTTTTTGTAATTTTATTATAATTTTTTGTTATTATTATTATCATTATTATCATATTATTATTATTAGTGTTATTATTATTATTATTATTATTATTATTATTATTATTATTATTATTATTATTATTATTATTATTATTATTATTATTATTATTATTAATTATTATTAATAAAAATAACAATAATAATAATAATAATAATAATAATAATAATAATAATAATAATAATAATAATAATAATAATTAAATAAATTAATTTATAGGATAAAGAAATATTTGAAATTCTTTTCCAGATTCAAAGGAGACTGAAATTTCTGAAGAAAATGAAAGGAAAAAAAGTAAAATAGAAATTCCATATCAAGTAAGTTTCTATTTATAAAATAATTAAGTTATTTATATAAAAAAATAATAAAATTTTATAATTACAAATTTATAAAATATAAGAATTTTATATTTTTATTTTTGTAAATTTTGATATTTTATTTAAAAACTAAATAATATTAAGAAATTTTTAATAATATTGATTTAAAAATAACAGCAAATAATAATAATAATAATAATAATAATAATAAATAATAATAATAATATATAATAATAATAATAATTAATAATAATATGATAATAAGAATAATAAGAATAATAATAATAACAACAAATATCAAAAATGAAAAAAATCGTAACAAAAAATAAAGCAGCAATAATAATGATCATAATAGCAATGTTATTAATAATAAATTATAATAATAATTAATAATAATAATAATAATAATAATAATAATAATAATTAATTTTCATTACAGGTATCTAGTTCGAAGTACCACTCATATACGGAAAATAACAATAACAATCCTAATAATAATAATAATAATAATAATAATAATAATAATAATAATAATAATAATAATAATAATAATAATAATATTAAGTCTTTAGAAGGCGAATTCTTCACAACAAAGTAAGTATACATCACCCTTATGAAAAAAAAACAATGATAATTATAATAATAATAGTAATAATAATAATAATAACAATAATAATAATAATAATAATAATAATAATAATAATAATAATAATAATAATTAATAATAATAATAATAACAATAATAATATTATTTTTATTATTGTTATTATTATTATTAATTTTTTTTATTATTATTATTATTATTATTATTATTATTTATTATTATTACATTATTGTTATTTTATTATTTTTTTCTTTTACTATTATTTTTTAGTTCCTCAGACGGTTATTACAACCTCATCTTTCTCTTGGGCCAAACAAATTAGATTATCTTCTTCCAGGCTTAGGGATTCCAAGTGTCTCAATCAATAATAATAATAATAATATTAATACACAATATTAACAATAATATTAATAACAAAATGGATTAGAAGAGAGGTTTTTCAGTAAGTTTTTCATGTTTTTTTCTATATATATATATATATATATATATATATATATTATATATATATATATATATATATATATATATATATATATATATATATATATATATATATATA
>SEYY01021738.1:97500-100000 GCA_009176605.1 Armadillidium nasatum
TCCACCCCTTTCTTCTATCTCATCATTTCTTCTCGCACTTTCCTTCTCTTCTATTTTTTCCTATCTATCATTTGTTAATTTCTATTTCTACCTCTCTCTCTCTCTTTCTATTTATCTACATATCTATCTATTTATTTATCTATCAATCAATCAATCTATCTATTTATCTTTATATCTCCTTTACTCTCACGCAATCTATTTTTCTCCCCGTCTCTCTATTTATATATAATATATATATATATATATATATATATATATATATATATATATATATATATATATATATAATATATATAATATATATATATATATATATATATCGCAGCCTTATACTCTTGTGCATAAAATGCTTAAACACAAAATATATAATTTTTATTGTAGTTATTACAAGTTTCCCGATTCCAATGTATATTTTGCTACTTCGATTTATGTATTCAATTCGAGGTCTTGGACAAAACCGTTGATGGTTCTCCAATTCTCCCACTAACTCGTTGATTATTATTATTATTTTTTATTATCTCATCTCCGATTTACTCTTTGTTAAAATTTTATTTATGAGCTGCTACTTGTAGCCACATTTTTCATTAAATTTATCAATGCCTGTGGTAATCAAGGTTCTGTTCTATCCATTATTATACTTTCTTCTGTTATTTTAAAACCTTTCGAATATTTTCCACATCATCTTTTCACTCTTATTTTGACGATCTCCAATTGTATCACTGTTTTTAATTTGATAATGAAACCAGTTCGACAAAAGTGGCTCTGCCAGTGAGTGGTGGCGATCTGCAAAAAAATAAAATATGAAAAATAAAAAATAAAAAAATAAGGATCTTTGGATAAAACTTCAATGGTCTTCCTCCAATCCCTAAATGGAGTCAAGAAATTATGTATATCTTTTTTTTCTTTTTTTTTCTACTCAACGCAGTTTCCCAACTGATCTAAAAGATAACATCCACAAAAAAATATCTCAAAAATTCCTCTACTCTGAGTATTCCTGTTTCCCCCACTACACCCTCAACCCCTTCCATTTTTTTTAATAAAACATCTTTAAAAATAGATTTTGGGTTTCTAGCGAACCTCCAAAACAATTACAACCAATCTCTAATTTTATGTTCTGTATGATTTCCTCTCTTTCCACTCTTTCAAGTAATTTCAAGAATTCATTCTCGATAGGAAAGTTCTTGAAATTTAGGCCATTAAGTCCATTTACTCTTACCGATTATTATCTTTAATCTCTTTAAGTTTTACTCTCCATTAACTGTTTCTATGCAATGAATGTAGTTTTTCTAAATTCATTATTTTTATTATTATTAATATTATTATTATTATTATTATTATTATTATTATTATTATTATTATTATTATTAGAAAATTAAATGCAAAACATTAAATCGCAGGCTGATTTTGAAATCCTATATTATTATTATTGTTTATTATTAATATATTATTATTATTATTTTAATTATTAATATTAAATGATTATTATTTATTATTATTATTATTATATTATTATTATTATTATTTTATTATTATATTTTATTTTTATTATTATTATTATTATTATTATTATTATTATTATTATTATTATTATTATTATTATTATTATTATTATCCTTATTATTATTGTTATTATACTATTATTATTATTACAACCATTATTATTATTATCATTATTATTTTTATTATTATTAATTTAATTATTATTATTTTTATTATTATTATTACTTTTAGAACTCGTGGCACTCGATTTTTTCTAGCAATTTTCAAGTTAATTTACTTAGTTAATAAAGACCAGTTGTCTTTTTTTTCTCTTTAATTAACCAAAACTGTTTAAATTTTTTTAATTACAACAATTATTAATTAAATATTTCACTCGTAATGAGTTCTTTTCGATGCTGTCTCTAAATCTTTACAGATCAGATTCCTTTGTCTTATAATATATATAGTATATATATATATATATTATATATATATATATATATATATATATATATATATATATATATATATATATATATATATATATATATATATATATATATATATATATATATATATATATATATAATATATATATATATATATATATATATATATATATATATATATATATATATATATATATATATATATATATATATATATATATATATATATATATATATATATATATATATATATATATATATATATATATATATATATATATATATATATATATATATATATATATATATATATATATATATATATATATATATATATATATATATATAATATATATATATATATATATAGGAATATATTTAGTGTTCTTTGGAATAAGTTCCATATTATATTAAAAGAAATAAATTGTGATGTACGACTTCTTGAATCTTGCATTTATTCGAGGAATTCGTATATAATTCGTGGTCTATAAATATGTCTAACAATCTCCAAGATTATTTTTGTAATATAAAAAATAACAGCATTTTCTGGAATACAGCTTATATTCAATTAT
>SEYY01021740.1:7500-12500 GCA_009176605.1 Armadillidium nasatum
CAAAAAATTACAAATAACGTTCTCCTATTAGATGATTCTCAATAATGAAAGGACCAATTAAATCATTATCGACAATCTCACACCACACGTTAACTGAAAAACGATGCTGAAAATTTGTTTCGACTTTTTCGTGGGTATTTTCGATGAGAGTTGCTTGTATTTTTTTAGATGTTACGAGTGAATATTGCTTCTTCGGTAAAATATATCGACCCAAATGACAATTAACGATTATCCATAGCCAAAATTCAATTCGTCTAGCATAGTCTCCTGGTTGTAAATGCTGGGCACGCTATAGGTGGTATTGATATATGCCCTTTTGTGTAATGTTCAATTACTTTTGTTTGAGAGATTTCAAGTTGAGCGGCAATTATTCGTGAGCTAGTAGTAAGCCTCTGTTCCACTAAATCCAGAATATCTTCTTCTTTATTTACATCTTCTCTACTATCAGATGTGATGTGCGCAATTGGAAGTCTATCGGTCTCTCACAACGTGCTGAAATTTTTGAGATACAAGTTTTTATCCAGAATTATACGATGCGGAAACCGCATTTGTAGCAGTTGTAGCATTCCAGTTCAAAAACCATAAAGAAACATAATATTCGCATATTCCAGATTTGAATAGATGTGTGGGATTGTTTATCACTTTTATCATGGTTGTCAAGCAAAATAATTCACAATTGGCAGGTTGTCAAATGATAATATGTTTTTTACCATAAGCTAGTCTACTTGATTTGATGTTGAAACTTAAACCTTTCGAATGCTGCAATTCGAAAACAAACGAAAATAGGATTAAGACTTTTGAATTTTTTAGTCATACATTTAAGTGTAGAATACACGCCCAGAGTTTGTTGCGTTCCTCCAGACTCTCTCTCTCTCTACATCACTGTACTTCTTAGTCAGTAAGATAACTTCGAAATAAGACACAGCTAGAGGTAGAGAAAATTTTAAATGCAATAGTCAGTAGTAATTAAAATATATCATAGTAAGTTACCAAAAAGAAAACTCAAATAAATTTTCTTAAAAATCTCTGCTTTACGAGTTTACTTACGATTTTTAGCCAAATGTCAGCCGATTTCAAAAAAGTTGTGACGTCAGATAAAGCCTATTCAAATTCAGAATAATCTGGCACATTTATATAGTGATTCTGGTTCTTTCGAATAATAGCGCGAAATAAGCAATCTTCATCATTAAAAGGGGTAAATGACTTAATGTGAAATGATTCACCACATAATTCGTATTTTAGTCAAACAGAATCTCCCAAAATATGAATGATGGGCAGGTTACCAAGTAACTAACTCGAAGAAAGAAAAATCAGTTATTGGATTGTCTTCACTGGCCAAAAAAAAATACTCCAGTGTTCCATCTTCTTCAGAAATAAGTGAGCGTCTTTTCAGTACAACAGGGAATGCATATTGAAGCAACCAGAAGCAGATTGAAACAAGAACACGGTGAAGAATTTGAATTTTGTCCACGCAACTATAGAAAGTAATTTTAATATGTAAAGCAATTTAACAGTTGCAATCATAAACAACCAAGTTATTAGCTTAACAACTTTTCATTCACTTATTATTTATTAATTACTACTTGAACTTTTTTTAATTTGTCAATACATTTGTCATAAAATTCATTTCAATTACATCCTGAGTGCCCAAAATTTGTTTTAAATTCATAATATCTATTGTAAGGATAAGCAGCTCCAATTAGGACATTCGGTATGACAGCTAATCAATCGGTTTCGGCAATTTGCCGAATTAATTGGCTTGCCAAAGCCGAAATCGAAGCCGAAGCTTCGGTGCATCTCTAAATATATATATATAATATATATATATATATATATATATATATATTATAATATATAATATATATATATATATATATATATATATATATATATATATATATATATATATTTTCGAAACTTTAGTCTACAATTTAAGCATTTTCTGCAGATCAGTGTAGCTAATCTTTCTCAAAACACTTTTATTTACATCTCTTTCCGAAATATATGCAATAGTATTAAAACTTTATTTCACAGAACATTTCACTTAGCTTCTAATAACAATAATCTTCACAAATTTAATTTCTTGGTTAAATTTTTCAAAGCTAAACTGTACCCCTCTCCCATATTTAGATTTTTAAAAAATATTTTCAGCATTGATATCATCTGCCCTCTTTTAGCTCCTAATCTGTCTTTCCTTATTAAATTACCAATCTACGATCACTCATACCTTAATCTTAAAATATTCTACTTAAATTACTGTAAACTCACTAACTTCATTTTTATTAAGTTCACTTTTATTTTCATCCCAATATATCTTTAGGTTCCTTTTTCATGTAATATGAATATCTTCCAGCAACCCTGTGCTCTTCTGTTGTATATAAATATGTGGTGTTTGTAACGTCACGTCAATTGGTAGCACCCAGTGCCAACTCTATATTAAACGGAGAAGCGCAGAGGCCGTTCAGGTAGAATAGGAAATACTTTCACCTCATCTAACTCTTTCATCAATTGAAATACAGCCATATTAAAGATCATCCAATAAACCCTAATCACTTTTAAATTATTACTCGAACCAAAGAACTACTAGGCATGAAAATATTATAATCCAGTCTTAAGCCGCCTCTCAACAAAGACAGAGAACCTTTTCCAATTATAACTGATTGGATTGACTGTGTCCACACTGTTATTTCTCAAGTACCATCTTGTATAAAATTATAATTAATTTTAATATTTGGTAAACAATTAGTGACAAGCGCCGTCCACCTTAATTTTAAGAAGAGTTTTCATGAAATATTCATACCCAGCAGATGGGAAATAGTAATTTCCCGAAACATTGATATAAAAAATTTTGTGATTTAATAAAACTTGTTAATTTTTTTAAATCAAGATTTTATTATTTTCTCCAAAATGTTTCGAGCATTTGTGTTGCTTTTTATTATGAAAATCAGATTCCAAAATATAATATATAATAATATATATATATATATATATATATATATATATATATATATATATATATATATATATATATATATATATATATATATATATATATATATATATATATATATATATATATAATATATATTGTGTGTGTGTTGTATAAACATTAATAAATAATTCTAATAAAGCAATAAGAAAATAATTGGAAAAAAAAAAAAAAAAAAAAAAAAAAAAAAAAAAAAAAAAAAAAAAAAAAAAAAAAAAATAAATAAATAAAAATTAAAAATTATTTTATTGCGATTTTTTTCTATAAAATATTTGACGATAAATTTTTTATGGTAATAAAATAACATTTTGATAACAGGTAATAATAATATATATAATATATATATATATATATATATATATATATATATATATATATATATATATATTATATATATATATATATATATATATATATATATATATATATATATATATATATATATATATATATATATATATATATATATATATATATATATATATATATATATATATATATATATATATATATATATTATATATATATATATATATATATATATATAGTACATCATCATCATCATCACCATCCAACTAGGTGGTAGATTGGTGTCTTGTCAGGTTCTACTCCTGTGGAAACTTCTTAGGTCCTGTGCGAGGTGTAGCCTTAGTAACTTGAGGGGTTTCATTTTTGCGTAGCCGGCTTGCTGGTTCGGTCACCACAACTTCCTATTATTTCCCATACCATGTTCAGTGGGGAGAAATTGTAAATAGCTGGCATCTGCTATAAAGAAACCCATCTTCTAGAGGTAAAGATCTAAACAAGCTCAATCAAAAGCAATGTTGGAGATTTTTTGATTTTTTTTATATTTGAATCAAATTTTAATTTTTTTTTTTTTTTAGTTACGTCTTTTTATTAGCGAGTTTATTCGCCAAAATAATAATTAATAGTTAAATATAGTAAATAAGCAAATGTAATTAGTTAATTAGCTTAAGTAAGTTTTTTAAATTATAAATTTTTTAAAAAGTATAAACTATTCTAAATTTATTTTATATAAAAATTTTAATTTATTTTTAATTTAAAAAAAAAAAAAAAAAAAAAAAAAATTATTTTTTAAAATAAAAATTTATTTTTTTTTTTTATTTTTAGTTTTTTATTATTATTTATTTAATAAATATTAAAATAAAAATATATATATTATTGAGAATCCTTAAGTGTCAAAATCTCCCTAAAAAAAATCTATTATAAAATGGCAACACTTCATGTTTATGAAGGCAACACACGCTAAAGAAAGCGAGGTCACTTACTTACTTACTTACTGACGGACCTTAGGCTTGAAGTTCGTTGGAACAAAGTTAAAATGTAATTGTGTTGTAACAATAATATCGTCCAAATTGACTTAAAAAATCGTCTAGAACGTAATGTATTAACTAATTAAACTACCATAGCCAAATTGTAGTTATATACTCCTTTTAACCCTTATTGTAGGAAACTATAAAGCTTTGTGATAGAAGTTAGGGCCTAACCTGACTACTCTTCCCTGATATCTTTTAAATATTGCTATTTGAATTAAATTGACATTTTATTATTCCAGGGTAGAGTTAGTGTTTAACTTGAATTGAATGTATGACTGGACTTTACTATTAACTGGGCCTTAGTTTTTAAGCAGAGTTTGAGAGTTTCTTGTTTGGGTTGGAGTTATGTATGTTCTACTAGGCTAAATTTTAATTAACTACTTTAAATTACTTATGCGCTTATACTAAAGAGCCACAAATCCAAGTTATTTGGAAAACCCAAGTCATCCTCGTTTTTTTAACAATTTGCAGAATATTTAAATGGTGAGTTCTTTATTAATTTATTTTTATTAATTTGTAGGCTAAATTTTAATTAGAATTAGGTTTATTCTTAGCTAAAAGCAGTTACAACCTGCATAAGCGTTTTCAAGGGTTTCACGCCACAGAGAATCCCATTAATATATTTGTTTTTTGCGTTGGTAGTCTCAGAACTTAAATTTTGAAGAAAAAAATAT
>SEYY01021740.1:20000-22500 GCA_009176605.1 Armadillidium nasatum
ATATATATATATATATATATATATATATATATATATATATATATATATATATATATATATATAATATATATATATATATATATATATATATATCGTCTATGTCGTCTTTGTTTTTCTACTCCTACCTTCTCTTCTTGCTTAAAACGTGCGATCATTTATCCAGTTGACGAAAAGGGGGATCCCTCTCCATCTCTGACTACAGTCTTATATCTTTAACCTCCGTACTTTCTAAAGTTTTCGAAACCATCCCTAACAGGAAGATTTAAAATATATCAATTCTTCAAATCTTATCTCTGATTACCAGTATGGCTTTCTTAAAAAAAAAAAACGCTCTACTGGTGATCTTCTTTCCCTTCTCTTTAACTCTTGGTCCTCCGCTTTTCAGCATTTCGGTGAATCTTTTGCTGTCGCGCTGGACATATCGAAAACCTTCGATAGAGTCTGGCACAAAACTTTGATTTACAAACTTGTGACCTTCGTCGTCTCTGATTTCCTTTTTGGTTATTATATATGAGCTGTTGTAGACGGCCACAGATCTTCCTTTAAATCAATTAATAGTGGTGTTCCTCAAGAATCTGTTCTACCCCCAAATCTTTTTATACTTTTTATTAATGACCTTCTTTATGTTACCCCATCACCTTTCCACTCCTATGCTGATAACTCCTCCATCATTACTCATTTCAACTTGAAAGACGTAGATTCCAACAGCAGTTAATAGAGAGAGCTCACCTCTGATCTATCTTGTATTTCAAATTGGGACAGAGAAAACATGGTCATTTTAAATGCCTGAAATACTAAGTTCCTCTACTTTCGCACAACCTTCCACCCAACTATGATATCTTCTTCAAAAACACACAACTCAAACCTTCATCTCTCCTTAATATTCTCGGTATTTCTTGTTCTAACATCTTTCTTGGAAAGATCACATTACTTCTCTTTATAAGCAAGCTTCTAAGAGGTTAGGTGTCCTGAAGCGCCCTCAGACTTTCTTCAATCCACCCCAGTTGCTTTCTCTTTACAGGAGTGCTGTTCGCCCCTATTTCGAGTATTTATCACACATCTAGAATGGTTCAACTCATACAGCTCTTCTAGAGAAGGTGGAGTCTAGATCTTTTCGTCTTATCAACTCTTCCGCTCTCACCAATTTTCTCCAGTCTCTTTCTGACCTTCCAATTGTTGCGTTACTATCTCTATACTATCGCTATTACAATGGCAACTTCTTCTGAGCTTCCCATCGCATACCTCCTTCACCCTTTCTCTATCCAACTCTATGACCCCACACTTAACCGCTATGCTCAATCTTTCATGTACTCTACCGGTAAAGTTTGGAACACATTCCCTTTATCAATTATTCCAACTTCCTTTGACTTACAATCTTCAAAAGTCATGTATCGGGACATGTCGGCCTTTAACTTTACAAGATTTACTGTTTTTTTCCCTAACCCTGGTGAAAATTTTAGTAGGCCTCTGGCCTTTGCCCACCAAAGGTGAATATATATATATATATATATATATATATATATATATATATATATATATATATATATATATATATATATATATATATATATATATATATATATATATATATATATATATATATATATATATATATATATATATAGTATAATATGTATATATATATATATATATATATTATATATATATATATATATATATATATATATATATATATATATATATATATATATATATATATATATATATATATATATATATATATAATATATATATATATATACTTAAGCCATTAACCTATCAGCTTTATTAAACAGTGGGCAAATAAAATACAGTGAGCAAATAAAGTATATCAAAAGACAGTTCAAGTTTTCGGTGCAACATGAATTATTCTTACCTTTAAAAATACATTCATTATTATTACTTGTAAATAATTTGGTTCCTCGATTTCTTAATGGAAACTAATTTGAAAATTTTCTTTATGAGCATCCTGGAAAGATAAAATTTAGTATACCTCTCTTGTTTCTTATGTATAACTTAGTTAAAGTCTGACATACTGGTATATATATATATATATATATATATATATATATATATATATATATATATATATATATATATATATATATATATATATATATATATATATATATATATATATATATATATATATATATATATATATATATATATATATATATATATATATATATACTTAAAAAAAAAAAAAAAAAAAAAAAAAAAAAAAAAAAAAAAATATATATAATATATATATATATATATATATATATATATATATATATATATATTATATATATTATATATATATATATAATATATATATATATATATATATATATATATATATATATATATATATATATATATATATATATATAATATATATATATATATATATATATATATATATATATATATAATATATATATATATATATATATATATATATATAATATAAAATATATATATATTAAAAAATATAATATATATAATATATATA
>SEYY01021740.1:35000-37500 GCA_009176605.1 Armadillidium nasatum
ATTTTTAATAGGCGTGACTAGTGATGATGACTTACGAGATAAGGAAGAATCAGGTTTCATTGACCATTTTATTTTATTAGGAGAGTAAATCAGATAGGCAAATGTGAGTAGTAATAATGCACATATTTGAGACACAATAACAGATGTTAACACTATGGTATACAAGAGAGAAATACCCTGAAACTGTTTAGTAACGTACCATGCGCATATGGAAGCCATATTTTGAGAAGCGACTATGATGTAATAAATTATTATTAGTTGAGGTTGAAAGCATATTTTTGATGTCGAATTATTGTTTCCAAATATATGCCAATCCCAAAGAAGAAGAAAACCTAAAAAACTGCGATGAATAATCTGTCTTGACGACGTCCCTATAGGAGTAGATTCACTCTGAAATCCTAACCATACTACCGCAATCACCCAATGGATGAAAATCAAACAAATTGCCCATATAGAATGTAAACAAAATAATGCAGCTAAAGATACAATTCGGCTCCATAATATGCACATGGTTGTAGCACCAATCACAATGTGATATCTAGAATCTTTATGTTTCATAGAGGAATTTTTTGTTGCTTCAGCAAATGTAAAATGGTACACCTGAGTAATTGCTGACGGAACTAAGGTTGAATTTGAATTATTTTGACGAATATGAATGGATACTGTTATTGTCATAACAACTGACAGCAACAATGTGAGTGCCAACGATAGAGCTATTCCAAGGGATTTTGGATACGATAACATTATCGCGACATGCATTACTAAAAACGGCAAAATATGTATGTGCAACTGAATAAATCGAAGCATCCCTAATTCCGTTAAATCCCCTGGATCATAAGCGATTTGAAGTTTTAGGAAACGCCAAACTAATGATGACTGAAAAAAATGCAAAACCCAACAAACTAATCTGGCCATAATTTTTCCTGAGAAATCCTGTACTCTTAATACCCAATTCAAAGAGACCATAGTTACGACTACGAAAGGAATGATCAGGATACAGAGGTGTATCCCCAGTAGTAAAGGAGAAATTTCGTCAGTGTCTTTAGGGACTAAAGATGGACTCAGAAGAAGAAAGTTTTGGAAGGTTCGATTTTCTTGAATCTTGAGGTGTGAAACGTAGGAACGTAGCAAAGATCATTGATATCACCTCTATGAGGTGAGATGCCAATAAAAAAGTAGCCACTTTATTGCCATTCGATTGCAGATTACTTTCATCCGATATCGAATCATTTGGGACTATTTCTGTAATATCAGGGGCAACATTATTAGTGTTACCCCTGATATTATTAATGCCGTTGTTGTTACTTGCAGCTTGTTGTATATCTGGTAAGCATGGTATATCTACGATGTTTTGGGGGCTAGTTTCCCCTGCCGGGGTGGGGCCCCCTTGCATTTTCACATTCTGTTTTAACCGCGATCCTTCATCCAGAAAGTCATGCCAGGTCTACCTGTAAATTATATATATATATATATATATATATATATATATATATATATATATATATATATATATATATATATATATATATATATATATATATATATATATATATATATATATATATATATATATATATATATATATCCATTTTAAGAACATAAATAAAAACAGATTTATAAATATAACCTAATTTAATCTAACTTATTATAACCGAATCTAACCTAATGACTTAATTTAACATGATATAACTTAATTAAATTTAACTAAACCTAACCTAATCTGACTTGACTTAACTTAACCTAACCTAACATGATATAACCTAGCTTAAACTTAAAAATAAAATCAAATTGAAGCTTATCCTATGTCTCATATATTTTTACTTCTCAGTTACTTTTTAATTTAGCTTAATTTTATTTTATTTTTTTTAATTTTTAACTATAATTTAATTGTAATATATTATTATCACCATGGAAAAAAATTGCGTAAATAACATATGTACTATAGCAATTTTTATTTTCATGATTATTATTATTATTATTATTATTATTATTATTATTATTATTATTATTATTATTATTATTATTATTAT
Source organism: Armadillidium nasatum (assembly GCA_009176605.1). Classification (NCBI taxonomy): domain Eukaryota; kingdom Metazoa; phylum Arthropoda; class Malacostraca; order Isopoda; family Armadillidiidae; genus Armadillidium; species Armadillidium nasatum. The sequence goes on from SEYY01021740.1 coordinate 37,031, forward strand.
TATTATATTATTATTGGTGGTGGTGGTAGTAGTAGTAGTAGCAACATCAGCAGTTGTGGTAGCAGTAATGTTATTATAACTTTCAAATTTATGTTTTGTTTTGCTTTGTTTTTTCTTTTTCTAATCTTTCTTCGTTGTCGTATTCGCCTAATAATAATAATAATAATAATAATTATTATTATTATTATTATTATTATTATTATTATTATTATTATTATTATTATTATTATTATTGTTTTATCATTATTATTATCAATATTGTTTATATTATTATTATTATTATTATTATTATTATTATTATTATTATTATTATTATTATTATTATTATTATTATTATTATTATTATTATTATTATCATTATTGTTATTATTATTATTATTATTATTATTATCATTATTATCAATATTTTTATCATTATTATTATTATTATTATTATTATTATTATTATTATTATTATATTATTATTATTA
>SEYY01021740.1:52500-60000 GCA_009176605.1 Armadillidium nasatum
TATATATATATATATATATATATATATATATATATATATATATATATATATATATATATATATATATATATATATATATATATATATATATATATATATATATATATATATATATATATATATATATATATATAGAGAGAGAGAGAGAGAGAGAGAGAGAGAGAGATAGAGAGAGAGAGAGAGAGAGAGAGAGAGAGAGAGAGAGAGAGAGAGAGAAATTAAAAAGTTCTAAGTTTCTCTCAGTACAGTGTACCTCTATGAAGTTCATCTAAGGATAGAAACAACGGTAGTGGTTGTAATGAAGATTTCAAAAAAAAAGAAGCAGAAAGAATACTAAGAACAGAAGATGGTTGAGTTGTATTTTCGAAGATGTTACAGTTTGGTTGTGAGATGTAGTCGGGTAGATTGGTGAAGTAATTGAGATTTTAAGGCACTCAAAATAACCATTTTTCTTTTCTTTTCAGTAATTAGAGACGCAGTCGGCGTTTTCTGCTGGTGAATTGCTTTTCAGAATGAAGTGAGTAAAGAAGAGTAGATTTCCCAGTATAATATTAGAGGCTACTCTTCATTTGCATAGATTGAATAAACTTCCTCTTCCGATAGAAGAAGTTGATGAATAGAGACGCAACAGTTTACCTAAACAAGGCGCAATCTCAGAAGAATAGGTCAGGATACTATCACTAATATACACCTTCTAGTGTTAGAGATCAAAACCTAAAGAAGTAATTAAAAGTGGAAGAGATAAGTTTGAAAAGAGAGGTGGAGAACTGAAAATTAGAGTCAGAGCTTCATTCAAAATGTTCAACTTTATCTGAAGTTTTGACTTTAGCTATTTTAGCTAAGATTTTAACTGTTTAAGCTTTAACTGTTGTACCGTCTGAAGAAACAGGAGAATGGGATGAAAATGAAACAAAGTTTATATTATAAGTTAAAGACTATCTGTTTTCTTCTATATATTAAAATGAAGAACAATAATATAAATATAGGGTGACATCGATACTAAAACGAACCTCACGAAAATTTGATGTACAGTATTTTGTGATTACAATTTCAACCAAATCAATATAACATGCCTATATATATATATAATAAATATATATATATATATATATATATATTATATATATATATATATATATATATATATATATATATATATATATATATATATATATATATATATATATATATATATATATTCGCTTTATTTTCGTGGGGTGATACCGTACCGATACCATAATTTCCTCACATATATACACACACACTATCTCCCTTCCCGATACCCTTACCACTGGATTCCATCTTTATATATATATATATATATATATACCCATCACTTTTACCATTCTCGTGGGGTGATGTCCGGCATAATTTCCTCACATATTCACACACACTATCTTCCTTCCCCCTTTAGCACTGCTCTCCATCTTTATATGTTCTCCTAATTCAAACTTCTCCCTCTCCCGAAAATCTATCTCACCCCATCCATCCATCTCCATCTCGGTCTTCCCCTCCCCCTTCCTCCTTCTACCTCTGGTCTCATCGCTCTACCCACTATCCTATTCTCATTCATTCTATTCAATGCTCAAATCACCTTAATACACCGTCCTCCGCTCTACTCACTAATCTCTTCCTCAATCTATACATTTCGCTTTTTCTTTCGTTTCTAATTCTATTAACTCTCCTTAACCCACAAATAGCCCTCAATCCCTTCATCTCAAAAAACTTTTAATATTTTCCTTGTCCAAGCATTCATTATGTTCTACACCCATACATTGCACATGGCAAACGCATACTTCAAACATTCTTACTTTTATTTCCTTCAGTATTCTCCCCTTCTTCCATACCTCCTTCAATTCCTTCATAACTTTCATTCTCTCTATCACTCTGTTCTTTATTTTCCCTCCACCAGAATTCACAGATATTTGAACCGTTCCACTTCCTCAAATTTCTCTCTCCCTACCTCGATACTACCCCATTCCCTCCTCTTACTTCTTCATCCCCTCCCCCAATTCTCATCATTTTACTCTTTATTGGATTTACCATTAATTCCTTAGAAGCACATTCTCTCACAAACTCCCTCACCAACATTCTCAGCTTCTCTCCAGATTCCACAACTAACACAGTATCATCCGCAAACAATAAGGCATTTTTACCCCATTCAAGTTCTTCACTTCTCCACCTAACACCTTTTCCTTTCCTCTCCATCCTCCTAAAATACTATCCATTAACATACTAAAGAACCACGGCGACATAACACATCCTGTCTCAGTCCAACTTCCACGTTAAACTATTAAGTCAGTTCCCTCCTCACTCTCACTCTCGCTCTACAGTTCTCATGAATGGATTTGATCCCATTCAATAATCTCCCTCTCACTCCACCCTCCCTTAGATCCTCAAACAACTTCCTCCTACAAATTCTATCACACGCCTTTTTCAACTCTATAAAACATACATAAACCACTTAATCTTTTTCACGCAATTTTTCACCAATCATTCTCAGTGAGAACACTTGGTCCATACATCATCCACCCTATCTAAAACTCCCTTGTTCCTCACCCACTCCCCTCTTGTCAATTCTTTCTCTCTCGATACTATAATTTTCCCATAAATCTTCCCTACAACACTTTACAAATTTATCACCCTATAATTTCCACTCACCATCTTATTCCTTTTCCCTTTATATGTATAGGCACTATACATCCATCTTGCTATTCCTGAGGCATTTTCCTCTCTCCCTAGAACACATTAAGCATTCTAACCAACCAGTCAACCATCTCTCCAGCTCCTTGCCTTATCGTCTCACCATATATACCATCCATTCCCGCCGACTTTCCCTTCTTCAATTTTCCCCACTGCTACTCCCACTTTCTCACTTCTAATACTCCCCCTCTTCTTTTAATATCACCTCCTCCCCATCATTCCACACTACTCGCTCGCCTCCCACCCCAATCAACAAATCACTAAAATATCTTTTCTACCTTTCACCTATCTCCCTCTCTCCTTGCACCATATCACCATCCTCACTCCTCCCACTCCTACCCCTCTCCTCGCTTTAATTACCTCCTTCCAATACATCTTACGTCTCTCCTTAAAATTCTATACCAACTTTCTTCTCCACTCCCCTTCCACTTTCTTTTTGCCCTCTTGATATATTATATATATATATATATAATATATATATATATATATATATATATATATATATATAATATATATATATATATATATATATTATATATATATATATATCCAGAAGAAAAAGATCGGGAGAGATCTCTGAATTCTAAAATAAATATGTTAATTACATCCTCGACAGAATATTGGAGGTTAAAAAAAATATATCAGTCTAAAATTGGTCTTCAAATTGTGTCAAAAAAAAAAAAAAAAAAAAAAAAAAAAAAGTTTTTTTCCCTTATTTTGCATATTTCATTTTGATTTTTTTTTTTTCTTAGGTAATTTTCTTTTCCATAGAAATTACTCAACTTTTCAGTGGAAGTTCATTTTTTCTAATTCTAGGCTTAAGGAAAATATTTAAACTATTGTTCTTGCATCATTTCGACTCTTCGACTCTCTAATACTAATCTTTGACGATTACGTAATTCAAAAGAATTGAAAAATAATGAAAGGGTAAAGAAATTTCCATATTCTTGATGAAAACTCTAATGAAAAAAAAGGGTAAATTCTCAAAAAGGTCCACCAGTTAACGAACAAATGATTTGACCATTGTTCAAATTAGAGAGAGTGACGAGCTTCAATTCGTAGCTTTTCAAAATGTTTAACTCAAAGAATATGATAAGAAAAGGAAAAGGAAAATTCTCATTTAGAACCCATGAGGATCTTTAGCAAATTAAATACAAAACATGACTTATATTATATCATTTGAAAAACAAAATTTAACTAAAAAAACAACAAAAAAAATAGAAGGGGAAAGACTGGTCCAAATTTTACAGAGATTCAGCTAGGGTTGAGAATCTCTAGTAAAGAATGTGTTCAAATTAAGTACCGACATGCATTAGCTTCATAAGATTTTAAAATATTTATTCTAAAGAAATAATAAAATCAGAAAAGAAAAATATGACCAGAATATTAGTTACGATTTTGCTTAGAATGAATTTTTTTGCAATGAATATGTATCCAAATTTAGTCCCTTAAGAACCATCAGACTTTACTTTCATTATCTTTATGAATATTATTTAACTCACAAGAACAAAATATAATCCAAAAAAGGAGGAAAGAATTTTTCCCTATAGAAGCAGCTAACCATCAACTAAGAATGTGTTAATAATAGTCATTTCAAACTAATTTTACAATTACTACTGACTAATTAAGCCCACAAGGACAAGCATCTTTAAAGTCATTAACTAGACCACTAGTTAAAAGTTAAAAGAACAAATATAGAATAAATAAATAAAAAGTTCATACTTTTATAAAAAAAAAAAAGCAAACAAACAAAAAAAATGAAAAAAAAACAAAAAAAACAAGCAAACAAAAAAAATGAAGAAAAAAACAAAAAAAAACAAACATGTTTCTCTACCACAATTCCCTTAAATTTCATCTGTATTACTTTCAAAACCTGTACGTAAAATGTCTGATTTCATGTATGCTTATTTTACCTAAATTATGTGCATAATTTTGGCGCATCACTTTAACGAAGTATAAATTCCTTATTGATAAATAATATTATTTTTTATTTCAACTTATTTTTTTTTTTTTTTTTTTTTTAGGTCATTGCTTGTTCTGGTCTTCTGAAGACAGCGTTTTCTCACACGAAATGCTTACATTAATTATATTATATATATATATATATATATATATATATATATATATATAATATATATATATATATATATATATATATATATATATATATATATATATATATATATATATATATATATATATATATATATATATATATATATATATATATATATTATATATATATATATATATAATATATATATATATATATATATATATATATATATATATTATATATATATATATATTATATCGAGTCAAAGTCGAAATAACTTAAAAAAATTCAGTACTTTCCAATTCACATGAATGACTCTTTTGCCTTTGCTATTTAAATTTGGTGTTTCGTCTTATGAAGGCTCAAAAGTGACGATTCTTTTGTCACTACCTTTATGGCTATTTCGCTACACAACAGGAGAGGTGTAGGAACATAAAGTTTGTGTTGACATTGTCAACTCCAGAGTCTTGTCCACTGTGAAAATTCCTTCTTTTCATTCACCTCTGTTTTGTGAAACTCTCTTTTCCATCTCTTCCATATTCAACATTTTTTTATCCTTATTTCAATAATTAATTATAATATATATATATATATATATATATATATATATATATATATATATATATATATATATATATATATATATATATATATATATATATATATATATATATATACATATATATAATATATTATAATATCATATTAGAAAATTAGGAAAAAAAAAATTAAATCAGAATATGAAATTAGAACAGAAAAAAATGAAGATCACAAAAGTTTTTCAAATGAAGTTTTCTGAAGATTTCTCAAAAGAGAAAATCTGAAAAGTGAAGAATTCGTGAAGATCCTAACCACCTGTGAAAGTTATTTTCAATACGAAACAAAAGGTATTTAAACGCAACATTATTTGATATATATATATATATATATATATATTATATATATATATATATATATATATATATATATATATATATATATATATATATATATATATATATATATATATATATATATATATATATATATATATATATATATATATATATATATATATATATATATATATATATATATATATATATATATATATATATATATATATATATATATATATATATATATATATATATATATATATATATATATATATATATATATATATATATATATATATATATATATATATATATATATATATATATATATATATATATATATATATATATATATATATATATATATATATATATATATATATATATATATATATATATATATATAATATATATATATATATATATATATATATATATATATATATATTAATATATATATTTATATAATATATATATATATCCAATTTAAGATCCATCAATCACTAGAAATAATTACGAAAACTTATCAAGTGTTTGACCACCGAAAATTCTTCTACGAATTTTAAATTTTTTATATTAAATTTTTACGGAATTTTTTTTTTTTTTTTTTTTTTTTTTTTTTTTTTTTTTTTTTAAGTTAAACATAATAACAAAATATGTTAATTAAAAGTCATTATATATATTATTTATATATATATATAATATATATATATATATATATATATATATATATATATATATATATATATATATATATATATATATATAATATATATATATATATTATATATATATATATATATATATAGGTCATACTCGGTTTATCCAGGTACATATTTCAAAAACTACTTAACGTACGCTAAAAAGATTATATTTTTGGAATCTTTGTCGAATTTCAGTTAGGAAAAGTGTAAAATATTTGCAAATAAATTTAAAAAAAATTGGTTTTGTACGACAATTGATGACGTAACAAACTTAAATTTGGTGTTAAATCGAACATATGTCTACGGGGGGCAGAGCCCCCCGTACCCCCCGACCCGTGAGTGATGATGATACTATAGACTACTTTTCCTGTAGACGTTTGGGGTATTTCCCATTTTTTAAAAATTCCAAAAAAATTTGAAAAAAAAACGGACATTGCCAGGCGTACGATTCTCGCGAGAGATAAAAATAAGTAAACTTTACTTAAATAAACTTTATTATTATAAGAATTTATTTTTTATTTTCGAATTTTCCTACCTGAAATTCGACAAGGATTCCAAAATATAATCCTTTTTTACGTACCTTCAGTAGTTTTAAGATATGTACCTGGTTTAAAAAGAAGTCTGGCCATATATATATATATATATATATATATATATATATATATATATATATATATATATATATATTATATATATATATATATATATATATATATATATATATATATATATATATATATATATATATAAAATCCTGGACAAAATTAAAACATCACTTGAATTTATGGTAAAATGACATCACAACGTGGTTGTATTACTCATAACATTCTGTTGTTATATATTATAGAAAATTACTAAGAGAAGGTGTGTCATGCATGCATTAGATAAATTGGAGAGAGATGAAAGGAATAGTGAAGAAAATTATAGAGATATAAGATTAATGTCGCAATGTAACATTAACAAATGGCAAGAAATAACAACAGAAAACAACAAAACTTTTGGTTAGTAGTTTGGACAATGCCCCTTCTGGAGCTCTCCGTCCTTCCTCAAAGCATTTCGGCATTAATGAAACGATATTGATAATGAAGTCTTGCGGGATAGTGTCCCACTCTTCCGTCATCTCACCTGTCTACTCCCTGAGCGTCGAACGAGTATGATA
>SEYY01021740.1:72500-77500 GCA_009176605.1 Armadillidium nasatum
TTTCATATGTATCTTACAAATTAACAAGCTGTTACTCATACATTATCTTTTTAAATAAAACAAAAAATGGTGAAAATAAAGCTGCCTCGGAGATGATTGGAAGTGCGACATCCAAAGAATGCACCTCATCCACCTCTCACCCCATCATCACCTGGAAGTTAGCGGTCACTGATGATGGGGATGGTACAGCCAAGAAATCGCAGGCGGCTTGCCTCAGTGAGCGGTCATCTCTTCTCATTTATTTCTGCAACATTCGCGGTCTTTTATATAATTTCCCTTTATCTAACACTACCTCTCTTCTTATAAACATCATCTCTTGTTTTTAACTGAAACTCAGGTGCTTTGGTGCCCTGACAGCAAACTTTATTTTATCTCTCACTGTCTTTATCCTAAGTTTTCAGCCAAAGGCGGATGCTGCGCATATGTGCCCAACGATGTTGTTTGTTCTCGTGTATCTGGTTTGGAGACTTCTGAATTCTCTACTTTATGGCTTAAGCTGTCTTGCAATTCCACTACTGAATTTATTTGTTCTGTCTATTTAACTCCTAATTCTACTTTCTAAAAAATTCTTTGACTATTTAAACTCTAAAATAGAGTACATTCTTTTTTTTTTTTCTTTCTCCAAAATCATTATTTAAGGTGATTTCAACGTTCACCACTGCTAGTTGCATTCATCTAGTTCTCATGATCCAGCTAGCGAACTCGCCTATACTTCTTTTATATCCCGAACAACCTTGAGTAAATGAAGTAACCCACTACCCGTATACTGACAATCTTGCTGAGGAACCAAACATATTTGATCTTTTTTTAACCTCTTATACTTCTCCTTAAACAGATAACTATTTCATCCTCAGAGTTCTTGCGATCACCTTCTTATTTCCGTCTCTTATACTGTTCCTTCAAATCTTACGCAAGAATGGCTCCCGTCTTCGCCACTCTTCGTACTCTTTGATTCTGCTAACTGGTCTAACTTGCTGTTGTATTTCTCTGATTTCCCATGGAATGATTACTTTTCCGTGGAAGAGATTCATTGGAATGTGCAGAGCACATAACCGAGGTAATTCACTCTGGCATGAAAGGATTACATTCTACATTCTTTCCCTTCAACTAAAGCTAACAAATCTTGCTTTAACTCTACTTGTTCTCGTTCTATCCGTCAAAGGTATGCTGCAATCAGACCCCAAAAACTCATTCAACTTATATTTCATTTCGGAACCGTGCAAAATCTATTCTTCGTGACCCCAAAAACTCATTTCTCTGTCGTAAATAGAATAATCTTTTGGTCCCTCTTCCTCTCGCCCTTTCTGGCATTTTGCAAAAAAAAATGCCAACTCTAACTTTGTAACTTCCTCTTTCCCTTCTCTAGTATCTTCTAATGACGCAACTGCCCTTTTACCTTCCTCTAAAGCTGAACTCTTCACTCAAACTTCTGCCTCTCTCTCGATTACTCCATTAACTATCCACTCCTATGTTGATGACTCCACCCTTCATTACTCCTTTCAATTTGAAAGACACCCTTCCCAACAGCAGTTAATAGATGCAAGAAGGATGCCTTGGAGCAACTGACCTCTGATCTTTCTCGTATTTCTAATTGGGGCAGTGAAAACATTGTCGCTTTCAATACCTCAAAAACTCGATTCCTCCATCTTTCTACTCGACACAAACTTCTACTCAGCTATGACATCTTCGAAAACACTAGACTAAAAGCTTCATCTATCATCAATATTCTTGGTGTTTCTCTTTTCTCGTGATCATTCTTGGATGAATCACATTACTTCTCTCTCTAAACAAGCTTCTAAGAGGTTGGAATTATGAGGCATTTTCGTAATATCTTCTAGCTACCCCAGTTGCTTACTCTTTATTGGCGGTGTTGTTCGCCCCTATATGGAGTACGCCTCACACATCTGAGATGGTTCCACTCACTCCTTGAAAAGGTGGAGTCTTAGACTTTACGTCCTTATCAACACTTCGCTCTTATTAATTCTCTAAAGTCTCTTTCTGCCTGTCGGATTGTTGCGTCACTCTCTCTCTCTCTCTCTCTATACTATCGCTATTACAACGGACACTGCTCTTCTGAACTCTCCCCTTTGTATATATCTTCCAATGAGAAGGACTCGTGCGACACGCCTTTCTACACAGTCAAATCCTTTCTCTCTCCAACTCTCTGACAAAACACTTAGCATCTTTGCACAATCTTACATGAACTCTACTGATAATGTCTGGAACACACTCCCTTTATCTGTTTTCCCAACTTCCTTTGATCTACACATCTTCACACGCTGTTCAACCTGACATGTCGATCTTTAACTTGACCAGATTTCTGGTACTTTTCAACTCTGATGGAAAGTAGACCTCTTGTCTCTGCCCACCAAAGGTGATATATATATATATATATATATATATATATATATATATATATATATATATATATATATATATATATATATATATATATATATATATATATATATATATATATATATATATATATATATATATATATATATATATATATATATATATATATATATATATATATATATATATATATATATATATATATATATATATATATATATATATATATATATATATATATATATATATTATATATATATATATATGTATGATGTGTGTGTTCGCGAGTTTAATAAAAGAATTATAATTACATGATTACGATTTTAAAAAATTATGATTGGAAATTCTCAATGCAAAATCTTTACACAAAGATACAATTACACAATTATAGTGTATGATCAATTATATTTGTTGAAAAAGAGGAAGAAATTATCATAATTATATAAAGGGAATAATAATTTTTTTTTTTTATGGCGATGATGCATTAATATGTTTAACGGTATAATTAAACGTTGATTGCTTACCTTTATGAGTAATAATAATAATAATAAAATAATAATAATAATAATAATAATAATAATAATAATAATAATAATAATAATAAATAATAATGATAATAATAAAATAGTAATTATAAAAGTGATTATGTTTATTTTTAATAATAATATTAAATATTAATTATAATATTAAAAATAATTATAATAGTAATATTTATTACAACTATTATTAACCATAAAAGATAGAAGTAATCAACATTTGCTAATAAAATCAAAATCATATAATAATAATAATAATAATAATAATAATAATAATAATAATAATAATAATAATAATAATAATAATAATAATAATAATAAAGTTAATAACAATTATAATATTAATTATGTTGATATTAATAATAAAAATAAATAACATTACTACTTCTAGTCGTCTACTTCTACTATTAATAATGATAAATAAATTATTAATAATTATAATAATCGCAATAATAATAATAATAATAATAATAATAATAATAATAATAATAATAATAATAATAAATAATAATAATAACATTTATTAGTATATTTGTAATCATGAAAAGTAGAAGTAAAATTAAAATTTAGTAACAATAGTAATAATAATAATAATAATAATAATAATAATAATAATAAAAAAATCAATATTATTACTATAGTTAATAATGCTAATATTAAAAAATAAATAAAATGCTAACAATAATAATAATAATAATAATTTTTATTATTATTACTATTATTATTTATTATTATGAATTGTTATTATTTATTACTTATTATTGTTATTTTTTATTATTATCATCATCATCATCATAATCGTTAATTATTATTATTAGTAGTAGTAGGAGTAGTACTTTTGGGCTCAGACCACGAATTAGCCCCCCAGAAGCCCTTTTTAGTTTTGTAACAATACATATTAATAAGTATACGATGAATTGTTTATTTGAATTTTGTTACTAAAAAATGAATAAAGATTAAGAACAAAGATTACCAATACTTCTGAAAATTCTTATCCATGACTTGATATTTCTTGTTAGTATTAGTTTTTTAATCATTATTATTATTATTATTATTGCTATATTTACTACTTTTTTGATGTATTATTAGTATTTTTATTATTATTTCTTGTTATATTTATGCGCATCATATTTTTATTTTAATAGTTATTAAAATAAAATGAAGAACTGTTTAACGACTAAACTTTGGGGCTCAATGGAAACCAATGTGTATCCCCTTAGAAGAATCTTTTCAGAGAACTGGACAGTTAACAAATTATTAATACTGTATTTAGCAGTATAGGACCTACTGTAATATTGTAAAATTGTAAATGTACTTCTCTGAATAAAATATAGAAATTGAAATTGAAATTACTATTATCATTATTATTATTATTATTATTATTATTATTATTATTATTATTATTATTATTATTATTATTATTATTATTATTATTATTATTATATTATATTTGAAAGAAATTTTACAAAAAAAAAATTTATATTTTGGAATATTTTGTGCCCAATTGAATGAATGATATATATATATATATATAATATATATATATATATATTATATATATATATATATATATATATATATATATATATATATATATATATATATATATATATATATATATATCATTATATATACAACCCGGTAGGCTGGTGCCTTTTGGGTGCTACACCTCCAGGTTCTGTAGTCCATTATTAGGCCGAGTCGTCAATCTGGTATCCTTAGTATTTCAAGCACTTTCTTTTTCACGTAGCCGGCTTGCTAGGCCTGACGCCACAACCTATCAATGTTGGGAGGCGTCGTCAGCTGTGAATCATATGATTCTAAGTTGCAGATGCGAAAATACAGAAAGTTGATAAGTCTTCCCAACCCTATGCAGACAAATCGCAAAGACTAAATGATTCAATAGACATATTAAATGCATACTGTTGAAATAATTAAAATTTAAACTGAAAATTCCAAAAACATTATATATTATTTCACTATTATTATTTCACAGACAATTTTTTTTTTATTTTTTTTTTTATTTCAGTTAGTTTTTTTTTCTTTTTTTCTTTTTTTTTTTAAATATATTTTATTGTCGAAAATTGTTTTAAAAAAATTTTAATG
>SEYY01021742.1:7500-30000 GCA_009176605.1 Armadillidium nasatum
TATATATATATATATATATATATATATATATATATATATATATATATATATATATATATATATATATATATATATATATATATATATATATATATATATGGATATTGCAAATTCCTTACATTTTGCTTCTTAGTGAAATACTTAAACTGATTTATTTTTGAAGTATCAAAATTTCCCTAAAACTAGATTCCCATTTTGAATGGCAACACAAAAAAATGGTGTGGGACTTTTTTGAACGAGGTAGGCACTTGCGCTTATAACTTTGAACACGTTAGAAACAAAATTGAAATGTAAGTGTTTTCTTTAGAATAATATCGCTCACTTTGACAAGATCTTCCAGAACGTAATGTATTTAACTAATTAACCTTTCTTTGAATATTTATTGTCTTTAGATATTGGGACACTAGGTCTTAGCTCTGGTAATTATTTTAGAACTGACTTTAGAAAGTCTACCCTTTTATAAATTAGTAAAGTTTGATTTCATTTGTTAGCAAAGGTATAGACTTGTTAGGCATTCTATGGGGTTCAAAATATGACTTACTTGGACATTTACCTGTATTTTAAGTTCTAATTTGTAGCTGGAGTTAGAATTTATTGCCCTGATGATTGAATGGCAATTGTTCAGTTAAGAAAGGTTCAATTTGTATATCAATTACTTACTAAAATTTAAATATAGTCTTTTACATTCGTTAGGCGCTTCTTCCTAAAAGAACTTTTTTAAGGAAAACATACCTAAAAGTTATACTTATATATTGAATTTGGCTTGAAGCTCATTTTAATATTCGGTGAGTGACTTTAGATTTGTATTGTTTATAATTACTATTTTCTTTAGGCTAATATATTTTAATTGAGTTTTGTTACTTTAAAATTTTAGGACAGACGGTCACATTACTGTCAAATAGTTTCTTCAGGATTTCTTTTAAAAAAGCAAATCCGAATAATATATATATATATATATATATATATATATATATATATATATATATATATATATATATATATATATATATATATATATATATATATATATATATATATATATATATATATATATATTGACTATATTAAAAATATAAAGACAAAATATGACGAAATTTTTAAAAATCAAAATTTAAATAGGAAAAAGTAAATTTTACCACCACTCGTGGGTCAGTGATTAATGAATATATTGAAAATATATTGAAATGCATGAAAAACCATATTTAAAAGTGCAAAAGTTAATTTCACAACCACTCATGGGCTTGGGTGATTTATGGGTCTCCATCCCCATAGACAAATGATGGTGTACTATGAATTTCACTGCTGAATTGCAGTACTATTTTAATGTAAATGAAAATTTTCTTGTTATTAATACCTATTATAATAATTAAAAATATAAATGCAGAGCACAAGGACATTTTTCTACCTGTGGTGAAGCCCCCTGTACCATCCCAACCTATGAGTGGTATTTATTTTTCTGTGCGTAAATATGATGTTCTCATGCATTTTAATATATTTTGTCTTTATATTCAATATATATTCAATAATCACCAACCTGTGAGTGGTGATAAAATTTACTTTCCTTTGTTTAAATTTTGTGATTTTTATAAATTTTGGCATATTTTCAATATAGTCATAATACAGAGATGATGGGCTGAAACTAACTAACTAACTAACTAACTAACTAACTAACTATATATATATATATATATATATATATATATATATATATATATATATATATATATATATATATATATATATATATATATATATATATATATATATATATATATATATATATATATATATATATATATATATATATATATATATATATATATATATATATATATATATATATATATATATATATATATATATATATATATATATATATAATATATATATATTGTTCATTGTAGGTACTGAATGTCTTTGAACAAAATTTTAAGCCAAATCAATTAAAGAGGTCCTAATGAAGTCTACTTGACCAAAAATTTTTTTTTTTTTTTTTTTTTTTTTTAAATACTCTCTCTCCTGTACCCCAACTGGTGAAAGGTGATTAAATATTTTTTATTTTTTGATCTCCCAAGTTTTATTAGGACTTCCTTAATTGATTTGCATTTTAAATATTATCATAGATGTTATAAAGTTTAAAAGATATTCATATCCTACTAGGAACCAAATAATTACCAAATAAAAAAAAATATCCATGACAAGTGAATAGTAATAAATAATTTTTGTTTCATCACCACCCACTTGTCAAGGGGCTGAGCCTTTCATAAATATATATTCGTAGGCCATGTAGTTTTTAGGGGTGTTTTTTTATTTTTTATTTAATTTTTTTTAATTTTATTTTATTTTTATTTATTTTTGATCTACCTGGGGTTTTTGGACATTAATTGATCTGTGCTTAATTTTCATAGATATTATAGTTTAAAAGATATTCATTTCCAAATAATAATATATGTCAGAGACAGATATTTTTAAATGATGGAGTGAAAGTCTGAGTTGGAACTGGCAAAAAATTTACCTGCTCTGCAACGTTTCTTAAAATTCAGAAATAATTTTCCATTCATGAGTATCAAATAAGATATTATAGAACAGATTAACAAAAACCACTGATTTGCTTTTATAGTCATATGTGAATAATATGTGATGCTTATATTCCCTTTGATGATCAATTTGAGTCCTTAGCAATCTTTAAAATCAGGGCATCAAGTTGATAAAGGCAAAAGTGATTCTTTTAATATTCTTGCTCTCATGAACGTCTTTAGATATTTTTTTTCAAACGTCATTTTGGAGGAGTGTCAATGGTGTGTGTGAAAATACTGAAGAACTGATTCTTAGCTATTGTAGATCAACCTCATGATGATGTACAGGAACATCTTGTTCTGGTCCAATTACTGTGTTGATCTGTCAATTTCAGATTGACTGACTGGTAATTGGTTTTCCTTTATGGTCATTATTCAACCTGTTTCTCCAAAAATCCCTCCAGAAATATTAGCTGTCTTAGTTTCCTTTTCTAGGACTTTTATCTGGGATACTGTGTATATCCTTGCCAAAGAAATTTTGAATGCAGTATTGTTATATAGGAATTCTAAATTTAAATTTAAAAGTTTACTTCTATTTGAAAATTATTTTCAAGGATAAATATAAAATTAATTTCCTTAAAATGGTTTGTCATTCCACAGACAACGGTTATACCCAGATAAAATGGTCCATTAATATCTTTTCCAAGAGCAGCATTGTCTGATAATCATCTTAATAGAAGCTATAATATGTATTTTTGCTTTGGCATACTATTTTAAAAGTAAGTATATATATATATATATATATATATATATATATATATATATATATATATATATATATATATATATATATATATATATATATATATATATATATATATTATATATATATATATATACAGTGGCGGCTCGTCTATATGGGCTCCAGGGCTGCAGCCCCTCCAAATTAAAAATACCAGGCGTAGGATGTTGAATAAATATGAAATTTTTGTCAGAGAAAAGTGATTTAAATTCATTTTTTTAACAACTTTATACATAAAAAGTATAAATCAATAAAGAAAATAACAAGTAAATGCATTTTGAAACGGCAAATTTATTGTACGATATTTTTTTTCACACATTGAAATTAAATAAAGAATGGGCTGTAAAATTTCAGTCCCAAATTTGGCCAAATTATTTTTCCTAAAAAATAAGTCAGATCTGGCAACTTACGAAAAAACAGAATGACAAATTCCAATAGCAGTTATTTTCAAGTTGCTAGTTTGTCTTCTTAATATTTGAATGTTGCTAGTTTTGTTCTAAAAAGACAGATCTTAAAGAATGTAAACAAACTAAAGCAGTTTTACATCGTACCGAGATTGCGGAAGGTTGTGCTTTTTTTTTTCTTGTGGAAAAAAAATTACAGGTTTTATTATATGTGTCTTTTGTTTCTTGTTCAATATATATATATATATATATATATATATATATATATATATATATATATATATATATATATATATATATATATATATATATATATATATATATATACATATATATATATATATATATATATATATATATATATATATATATATATATATATATATATATATATATATATATATATATATATATATATATATATATAGGCCAGACTGCACTTTAGCATGCTTAAATATTTAAAAAATTACTAAACCTACGTTAAAAAGGATAACATTTCTGGAATCCTTGAAGAAAGTTTATAAAGAAAAATTGGGGAATGAAAAAAAAAACATAATAATTTTATTATCTACGTAATTTATATTTTTTAAATAAGTTTTTCGACATCGTACGCCTGGCAGCGTCTCTTTTTCGGAGATTGTGTTAAATAAAATATCAGCAAGTTGAATAAATAAGGTACGTTTGAAATTATATATATATATATATATATATATATATATATATATATATATATATATATATATATATATATATATATATATATATATATATATATATATATATATATATATATATATATATATATATATATATATATATATATATATATATATATATATATATATATATATATATATATATATATATATATATATATATATATATATATATATATATATATATATATATATATATATATATATATATATATATATATATATATATATATATATATATATATATATATATATATATATATATATATATATATATATATATATATATATATATATATATATATATATATATATATATATATATATATATATATATATATATATATATATATATATATATATAATATATATATATATATATATATATATATATATATATATATATATATATATATATATATATATATATATATATATATATATATATATATATATATATATATATATATATATATATATATATATATATATATATATATATATATATTAGCCCCTCCTGCCAAGTTTACACGAGCCGCCACTGCATATATATATATATATATATATATATATATATATATATATATATATATATATATATATATATATATATTATATATATATATATATATATATATATTAGGGATGGAACGATACCAAATTTTTACCAATACCAAGACTTTCAAAGTAACCGATATCGATACCTAAAAGTTCACCGATACCGATACCAATTTTAACTGTTTAGAAATATATATATATATATATATATATATATATATATATATATATATATATATATATATATATATATATATATATATATATATATATATATATATATATATATATATATATATATATATATATATATATATATATATATATATATATATATATATATATATATATATATAATATATATATATATATATATATATATATATATATATATATATATATATATATATATATATATATATATATATATATATATATATATATATATATATATATATATATATATATATATATATATATATATATATATATATATATATATATATATATATATATATATATATATATATATATATATATATATATATATATATATATATATATAGTATATATATATATATATATATATATATATATATATATATATATATATATATATATATATATATATATATATATATATATATATATATGATCCCAGTAAGGGTATGGGAGCTTGTCAGTGGGGCCAGCACTCGTCTCCATCTAGATCTGTCGGAAATAATTCCATCTTCCACCAACTGTTCCACTGTAGGATGCTGATTTCGCCTCAGTGAATTCCCAACTAAATCCATCCATCTTTCCTTTTGCCTCTTATCATCACTCACGGGCATAGCCTTTTTCAAGGAGGGGGCATAATTAAATTATTTAAAAAAAAAAAAAGAACAAAACCCAATCCCGAACCTAACGTAGATTCCTCAGGTAGGCGAAGACAGAGGATTTAGAGTTTTTTTTATATACAGCTCGAAAAACAGAAGATAGGGAGTTCTACAGAACAGAGGTGGCTGGAAAAGAGAAGGAACTACATTGTAAAAGCCTTGAGTTCGCAGTGCTCACTCAAAGGTTTTGTGCAAGCAAGGCAACTTCCTCGAGCAACTAGCCTCGTTGTAGTACCTATAGAAAAGAGATGGTGGTCCAACGTCACCTAGCAGAGAAAGAGGGTCAGGTGAGTTTCAAAGTAAGGGACAGCTTATTAGTCTTTTAGCCTTAGACTCAACCTTATCCAAAAGAAGGGTGGAACCTGAACCACCCCAAATGTGAGAACAGTACTCCATGCAAGGACGGATAAGACCCTCATATATTTGGAGAATCTGTTTAGAAGAAAAAAATACCAGCAATCTTAACAGAACTCCAAGCTTTTTAGAGACAACCTTGGCAACCTTTGTGAAATGATATTTCCAAGATAATTTACTGTTTATGTTCAGACCTAGAATATTTATGTGAGACGGGAGAGCTGTCAAAAGTGATAGGAAAGTTGGGAGGTGTTCTTGAGAGAGAGACATTAAATTGAGTTTTCAAAGAGTTGAATTTCACAAGGTGCGGTAGCCCACCGGGAAATCCCATCCATATCGGAGAGATTGGAATCGAAAAATTGAAGACAAGAAGCAAAAGAGGGAGGAGATTTGAAATGCGTAGAAGAATGGAGAGTTGACTCGTCGAAACAAGAATGAACAGATTTAGAAGTACAGCTGAGGAGGTTGTTGATGAAAAGTGAGAATAAAGTAGGAGATAGAACAAAACCCTGAGGAACACCACAATTAAATATATATATATATATATATATATATATATATATATATAATATATATATATATATATATATATATATATATATATATATATATATATATATATATATATATATATATCCTCTATTGGGCAAAGGCCAGAGGCCTGCCAGTATCCACCAGAGTTGGGGAACAGCAGGAAATCTGATTGCTAATGGCTGATGTAACCTGATAAACGCCTTTTATAAGTGTGCAAGTCAAAGGAAGCTGGGAAAACAGATAAAGGGAGTGAGTTCCAGACTTTACCAGTAGAGTATATGTAAGATTGAGCATAACGGTTAAGTCTAAGGTCGGAAAGTTGGAAAGAGAAAGGATGAGAATGTATAGAAAGGCGTGTCGCACGAGCTCTTCTCAGTGGAGGAGGTATGCGACGAGAGAGATCAGAAGAGCAGTGTCCGTTATAATAGCTATAATACTGAGAGAGTGACGCAACAATTCGACGGGAAGAAAGAAATTAGAGAGAGTTAGTAAGAGCAGGAGAGTTGATGAGACGAAAAGCCCTAGTCTCCACCTTTTCGAGAAGATTTGTATGTGTGGAACCATCCCATGTCTGAGGCGTACTCCATACAGGGGAGAACAACATCCCTATAAAGAACAAGCAACTGGGGTGTTTTAAAAAAACCCTAAGGCGTAAGGCGCCTCAGAACACCCAACCTCTTAGAAGGTTGTTCAGAAAGAGAAGTAAAGTGATTTTTCCAAGAAAGATCTCGAGAAAAAGAAACACCGAGAATATTGAGGACATATGAAGGTTTGAGTTGAGTGTTTTCGAAGAAGATGTCAAAGTTGTGTGGAAGATTATGTCACTTGAGGCATTGAAAACGACCATGTTTCCTCAGCCCCAATTTGAAATACGAGAAAGATCAGATGTCAGTTACTCCAATCCATCCTTCTTGAATCTATTAACTGCTGTTGGGATGGGCGTCTTTCAAATTGAAAGGAGTAACGAAGGGTAAAGTCATCGGCATAAGAGTGTATAGGAGACGAAATAATAGAGAGAAGGTCATTGATGAAAATTACAAAAGACAAGGAGATAGGACAAATCCTTAAGGTGCACCAATATTTGTAGATTTATAGGAAGAACTGTGACAGTCTACAACAGCTGCTACAGAACGACCGGAAAGAAAATTAGAGAGAAGGATAGATTCCGAAAGAGGGAAATTTGGATATCAAAGCTTTGTGCTAGACACTTTCGAAGGCTTTCGATATGTCTAGCGCCACAGCAAAAGACTCACTGAAACCCCGAAAAGCGGAGGATCAAGAGTTAGAAAGTAGGGAAAGAAGATCACTAGTAGAACGTTCTTTATGAAAGCTATACTGGCCATCAGGGATAAGATTACAAGAATGAAGGTGCTTCAAAATCTTCCTGTTAAGGATAGATTCGAAAACTTTAGAAAGAACGTAGGTTAAAGAAATAAGACGTTAGTTAGAGGGTTGATAAGGGTCCCGTTCTTCGGCCCAGTCTAAATGAGCGCACGTTTCCAGCAAGAAGGGAAGGTCGAAGTGAAGAGACAAAGACGGAATAGTTTACCAAGGCAGGGTGTAAGCTCAGAAGCACAAGTTTTGAGAACCGCAGGAGGAATACCTTCAGGACCATACGCCTTCTTAGTGTTGAGTTCAGAGAGAGAGCAGAAATGACATCTTTAGAAGAAATTACAATGTTAGGCATAACTGAGTTGGAGAGGGTTGAAATAGGAGGAATAGCTCCGGAATCGTCAAAGGTAGAGTTAGAGGGAAAAGTTTGAGCGATGAGTTCTGCTTTAGTAAAAGGTAAAATGGCAGTTGTACCATCAGAAGAAACTAGAGGAGCAAAAGAGGAGAAAGTTAGAGTTGACATTTTTTGCAAAATGCCAGAAGGGCGAGAGGAAAAGAGATCAGAAAGATTATTGCATTTGCGGTAGAGAAAAAAGTTTTTGGAATCTCGAAGAATAGATTTTGCACGATTCCTTGATAAGATTAAGTTGAATGAGTTTCAAGAGTTTGAACACGACGGTAATATCTGAAGGAGGCATTCCTGCGGCGGATACCGCGAGAACAAGTAGACTTAAACCAAGGTTTGTTAGGTATAGTAGAAGGGAAAGAATGTGGAATGTGCGCCTCCATACCAAAGAGAATCACCTCGGTTGCGCTCTGCGCACTCAAAGGGACCCCTCCCACGAAACCAGTAATCATTACATGGGAAATTAGTGGAGTACAACAGTAAGTCAGAAAAATTAGCAACACCGAAATGTCAGAAACGTCTTTTCACCGAAGGCGAATGCAGTTATTGAGGAAAACTTGAAGAGAGAGAACAAGATACGGATTTATAATATGATCAGAAGAGGCTAGAGGAGGAAAAAGTTTAACAACATATTAGGTTAAGAAAAGATTAAGTATATTGGGTTCATCAAAAATACTGTCAGGGATACGGGTAGGGAAGTGCACCAACTGCTCAAGGTTATTCTGGATAGAAAAGTCGAAGACGAATTCACCGGCTGGATCATGAGAACTAGATGAAAGCCATTGGCGGTGTTGAACGTTGAAATCACCTAAAATAATAATTTCGGAGAAATAAGAGGAAAGAATGTGCTCTATTTTGGAGTTTAAATAGTCAAAGAATTTTTAATAGTCAGTAGAATTAGGAGATAAATAGACAGAACAAATAAATTTAATAGTAGAATTGCAAGAGAGCTTAAGACACAAAGTTGAGAATTCAGTAGACTCCATATTAGAGACACGAGAGCAAATAACATTGTTGCGAACATATGCGCAATTTCCGCGTTTGGCTGTAAATTGAGGATAGAGACTGTAGGAGGTAACAGAATAAGGTTTGCTGTCAGAACACTCATACATTTCAGTTTCGGTTAGGAAAAAGAGATGAGGCTAAGAAGAAGAGAGATGGTGTTCGACAAATGGGGAATTAGAAAAAAGATCGCAAATGTTACAGAAATTAATGAAAAAAGAACACCGTGCGCCTGGGCAAGCCGAACGCTGGGTCCTGGCGGCACCATCTACATCATCGGAAGCCGCCAACTTTCAAGAGATGATGAGGTAAGGAGTGAATGAAGGGCATTCTTTGGATGCCGCCCCTCGAAGCATCTCTTAGGCTGCTTTGAGTTTCACCATTTTTTTCATAGAAAGGCAGTGTACGAGAAAGCGCTTGTACTACATTTGTTGGAACATGAGAAGGGAGTCTGAGGAAGAAGAAGTGGGAGCACAGACACTCCAATATGAAGCAAGGGTGCACTAGAGACCCTCTGAGAAGGTAAAACGCTAAAGGGAACGAACCAAATGGCAACGGAGTGAAACGGAATGGTCTAGACCATATTGTCACTCCCCGGGTTATGCCTAATGGGAGGAACTTTCATCGCTTTGAACGGCTCTTCGTTCCCCCCATATATATATATATATATATATATATATATATATATATATATATATATATATATATATATATATATATATATATATATATATATATATATCACGTACCTTGGTTGCCATCTTAATATGTTACTAATGGATTAATTAAGGATTAAAATAAAAATAAACTATTTAAGAAATTAAACCAAATGGTTTGAAGTAAATAGCGTGTAAATAAATTTAAAAACAGTATTATGCATTTCAAAAATATACTTTTAGTGGAAAGCAACATATCAATTTTCTGGAAACAAAATTATCGGGAAACGACGTTTCAAAATATTAAGTAATATTAATTAAAAATTACATAGTTTAATTATTTAAGTAATTAAATAAACAATTAAGAATAACAAGTTGATATATGTTATACGAAGAATTAACTGTCCTAATTTGACCAAAATCGGATCTGTAGTTACAGATATATAGAATATAAGCTAAAAAAATGTAATTAACGATTAATTAGTAATTAATTAATTGAAAATTTGTAAAATCAAGAAAAACAATGTTTCGCGGTATTCGAAACTTAATTAACAGTCAAAGAAATTGAACATTCCAAAAAATGAAAGCCAAAGGGATGAAATCGGTATCGATATCGGTATCGGGCATTTTTAACCGATACTGATACCGATACCTAAAATATACCGATACTTCACTCCATCCCTAATATATATATATATATATATATATATATATATATATATATATATATATATATATATATATATATATATATATATATATATATAATATATATATATTAATATTTTTTTTTTTATACTTGGTAATTTTTTTTTTAAATTTATGTAAATATAGTAAATAATGTGATAATCAACTTTATGGAAGCTAATATTGTATGTATTTTTCTTTACTTTGGCCTATTATTTTAAATTAAGCATATTTTCAAACTAATTCTTTTTATAAAACTTAAAGGCAATTCTAAGTCTACCAGTTTGTTTCTTAACATTATTAAATCATTTTTCCCTATAATTTATAATTTCCTTACTATCTTCAGATTTAGAGAATTCATGAATTTAGTCTTTCCTAAAAGAGTAAATTTTTGTATAGTTCTTTATGTGAATCATACCTATTCACAAGGAATTATTTTTAAGAGAAAATATCCCAAATTTCTTAACTTAAATCAGCATTGTTTTGTTATTCTATGATTGATTTCCAGTAATTGACACAAGAACATAAAAAAGGGTCTAACACTTATTGTCTAGAATTGGTCATGTACTCAAGTTTCTTATAGGCTCATAGCATGTATATAGAAATATTCAAATTCATGAAAAATAAACAAAAAAGTAAAATAGAAACTTCAAATATTAATATTTGTTTAGTTACAAAATTTTGAAAAATTTTGCTGTAAATTTGACACGAGTATCAAAATTTTGTGTTTTGAATGACATCAGTTAAATGTTTCAATCATTGTTTAATTCTGGCCAAAATACCAAATATTCGAATGTATGATAAATATTATTGTATAATATATAAAATAGATTACTTTATATACATTGGAATGTAATAGATTCTGGCTCCAGCTCCTGCCATGTTATTTTCAAGTTAAAGCCTGCAGTCTGCCAGAACTTTCTTTATAGCATTGAACAGTTTATCTTAAAATAAAGTATTTTCAGTACCTTATTTTAAGATAAACTGTTCAATGCTATAAAGAAAGTTCTGGCAGACTGCAGGCTTAAACTTCTCACAGTTCTTAAAATAAAGTATTTTCATACTATGTCTTATTCTGAAAAATATTTGGGATTAATTTCCTATATAACTAGGAAATAAAGGTTTTCGTATATAGCAGATGTTAATAAGATTTTTCTGATTTTAATTATTTATCCTATTAAAAAATGTTTTGGATTTTTTAAATTTAAATTACATTTGAAATTGATATTTATACATCTTTATATTCTTTATAAACTTGTTTGAGGAAATTTTAAAAGGCTTAATGACGAGATCTGTATTTCCTAAAACCATAATGACCACTAAAATATTAATTAAATATTCTATTCAAATTTGAACACAAATTCCAAAAACTGCAGAACCTAGAACCTAGAAAATTATGAATTAAATTAATTTCACCTATCACAACAAGGCATGAAATAAATTTAAAATTGGTCTAAGCTACTGTCTAATTTCAGAATTATACCTTCAGACTACAAAGACAAAGTAAGACATTAACTTAATTTTCATTCCTTTAAATTTTGTTATTAACCTTATTTAAAGCCAAGAATTGATAAATTTGCATTCATCAATATTCAGTATTTAAAAGAAGTCGGAGGAGGAAGAGTCACAGTTCTTATCAAATATAAAGTTAATAAAAAAAAATTATTGAATGATCTATTGCAGTCAAAACCTTTATGGTAAAAATGTGTCAAAGTAGAGGTACTTGGAATACAGAAAAAAAAAAAATAAAAAATATTCTGATCAGTTTATATCTAATATTTACATTAATATATATATATATATATATATATATATATATATATATATATATATATATATATATATATATATATATATATATATATATATATATATATATATATATATATATTCAGATATGAAACAGAAGAAGAATTAAATGGGGAAAGTGCAATGAGGTCGCATTCTCTTGCATTGAATGCAAAGTTAATGGTGATGGGACCTACTATGCCCATATTGTGGTCATATACCAATTCGACACACCCACACAGTTGAATTATCAATAATTCCAAAGCAGAAAATAATTCAGTCGAGAGTGCAGATATAGGTTGGTAAATTGTAAAATTTTAATTTTTCTTGTAAAAAATACTTTTAACTTTTTAAATTTTTTTGAAATATCAATTTGTATAAAAAAAAGTGCAACAAATTTTCCTGTTTCTTTATTCCAAATTTCAGATCAGTATCAAATTATTATCAAATGTTAGTTACTTTTTTAATATTTTTTGTTGTGCATTATTTAACTCTTTCTTTTTCCATATATATATAAATATATATATATATATATATATATATATATATATATATATATATATATATATATATATATATATATATATATATATATATATATATATATATATATATATATATATATATATATATATATATATATATATATATATATATATATATATATATATATATATATATATATATATATATATATATATATATATATATATATATATATATATATATATATATATATATATATATATATATATATATATATATATATATATATATATATATATATATATATATATATATATATAATATATATATATATATATATATATATATATATATATATATATATATATATATATATATATATATATATATATATATATATATATATATATATATATATATATATATATATATATATATATATATATATATATATATATATATATATATATATATATATATATATATATATATATATATATATATATATATATATATATATATATATATATATATATATATATATATATATATTCTGGGTCAGAGCTGGACAAAGAAAAGATAAGACTGTGGGTAATGACCTCAATGGAAGAGGTAAGCTACTGGAGAGTTCAGAATAGCAATGTTCGTTGTAATTGTGATTCTAAAAGTTTATTGAAGCAACAATTCAATGAGTAGAAAGAGTTTGAAGAAAGTTATTGAGACCAAATGAGTTAATTAGACTAACTTTACAGAAAAAAACAAGGAATATATATTATTAATTTGAAATTAGACTTCAAATTTATATTGAGAAGAAAAATAGAAGGATTTGATACAATTTTTTTTTCCTTTACTTATAAAAGATGCACAAAAAAACTTTATGAAAAAGTGGGAACTTTATACATTATTAAAAGTAGAAAAAATGAAACAAATATATATATATGGGGCTATATTGGGGAATATTCTTCTACTTCTACTGATGCGATTTCTTCTTTTTCTGTATATTCTACAATATAAAATGGTTGAACCAAGTCTGAAAAAGAATATTATAGACTAGTTTTTTGTCTTCACTCATAAATAAAACTTGATTTAAAAATCCAATTTTAAAAATATATTGTTAATTAAATTGTTGAAAAAATATATAATTGGGTTCCCCTTCTCTTTTACTAGAATATAAAAGGGTAAATTCTTCTAGTTCTATCAGCTAAAAACTAGATTAATTTTTTACTCACCCTTTTTAATGTGAGCATTGTAGATCCAAAATTTCCTGCTGTTGGTTTTCTTATGGGTTTTGGTTTTGGCCTCTGGTTCTATGTTAATCTTCAAGATGCTTTTGCTAAAAAATAATTTAAAAAAAAAATTTACTAAAGAAGTATAAAATTCTTTTTATTTTTAGGTGGCCACTGTTGTTGTTTATCTTTTAGATTAATATAAAAATGCAAAATTATTGCAGAGCATAAGACATGATGGTTTTTGCTCCATAGATGTAAGATGTGGTCTGCTATAAAACCCAAAGAATTTAATAGAAACGAAAACCACACCTTGAATTTTCTGCTTGTTCCAGTAGTTATTTTTTAGGGAGTGGTTGGAAACATAGTCCAAACATATCTTTTGAGTAATGGGAAAAGGGGACAAGGTAGCCAAATAAGTTTTAGCTACTATTTTATTTTTTAATTTAAATATATATTTGATTTTAAATTAGATTTATAAATCAAATTTAATTTAAAAAATATATTATAATGTAATTACAATGGCCAATAAAAAATAAAAAATAAAAATATAAATTTATATAAATATACATTTTTAATATAAAAAAGAAAGAGAAAATTTTTTTTTTAATTCTCTCTTTTTTTTTATAAACTAACTACTATAAACTCTTACTTTTAATTAAAGGAAAGCTGTGTAGACATACTCCATGTAAAAGAAAGCAGCTGGAGCGGGAAAGATATTTGAAGGCAAATCAAAAGGCCCAACACCTTAGAGGGTTTGTTTGTAAGATATATAATGTAATCCTTTCAAAAAATGAAAACCAACATTATTAAGGACAGAAAAATGTTTGGTTTCTGTTTCAAGATGTTATAGTATGTTTGGTTTCTGTTTTAAGATGCTATAATTATTTGGAACATTATGTGGAGTATAAAGATGAAGGGAACTGAATTTTTGAGGCATTCCAAACATTTTTTCTCTTATCCATTTAAAAATACAAGAAGGATCAAAGGTTGTAACTTGTGACTAACACCAATGCCACTATCCTTGTATCTGCTATTTGTTGTTGATGTGACGTCTCCCTATATAAAAGGAATAAAGAACGACGGAATCGTCTGTATAGGACTGGATATTTTATTAATGAAGTGATGAATGAAAGTCACTAATGGAAAGTAAAAAATAAAGGTTGTGATAGGATAGAAAGTATAGAAATTTTCAAATGAAAATAATTTTTTTTTCAGTTTTTAATGTCTAAATTAGTTAATTATATATATATATATATATATTATAATAATATTATATTATATATATATAATATATATATATATATATATATATATATATATATATATATATATATATATATATATATATATATATATATATATATATATATATATATATATATATATATATATATATATATATATATTCATATCATTGGAACTCTTTGTTAATCTTTGGTTTGATCCCAAATTCAAATGTACTGAGCTCTTCAAATTCTTATTCTCTCATAGCCTCACAGTTTATCGATGAACATCAATAAATGTATGAATTAGATCCATCAGAT
Organism: Armadillidium nasatum; assembly: GCA_009176605.1. Classification (NCBI taxonomy): domain Eukaryota; kingdom Metazoa; phylum Arthropoda; class Malacostraca; order Isopoda; family Armadillidiidae; genus Armadillidium; species Armadillidium nasatum. The sequence continues at coordinate 23,393 of SEYY01021742.1, forward strand.
CAGGTGAGAAAAAGAGTAGGATACTCTAATGTTTGTATCGTATGTCACATTCATACCATTTACTATCAAGAAGTTAATTTTGATATGAAAATTTTTCGACACAAAAATATGTATTGTAAGGTGGATTATATTATTATTATATAATGTGGATTATATTATTATTTTCACAAATCTTTGGCAGTCGAAATTTTATTCATGTCCCCTTTTCCACTTCGAAGCTAAATTCTTATTAAATAAGAATTATAGTTTAGTTTGCCTAAGTTGTAATAAATATTGAGAGTTTGTTAATAGTACGAAAAAATAAATACATTAAAAATTTATTTTTGAAATTAGTGGGTAAGGATAAAAAAAATGAATGTTTTTTTAATAATAATTTTCAAACATTTAATATATAATATATATATATATATATATAATTATATATATATATATATATATATATATATTATATATATTATATATATATATATATATATATATATATATATTACAAAGTCAGCTAAACCATTTCTTACATCCAATTTAAGATTTATCATTTTAAGTCCCAATATGTTTCATGATGCTTTTTCATTTAGTTCATTGTGTACATCAATTACAAACATCTGGTCCAGAAGAAATTAGTCCTGTATAAGACAGGAAGATAAGCATTTAATTTGTAAGCTCAAAGGATATTTAATTTGCCCTTGTCGATATGCCAAGTTTATCAAATAGACTTTGTAACAATTATCTTTCAAGGTGATAGGACATCAAAAAATGGCAATTCTGAAATAAAATAGTCTTAAAAGCTTGCAGCATTGTCTGTTCACAATATTTTGAACAAAATTTTACTATTAAAGAAATTTCTTATTTGAAAATTGCCAATATTGAACTATTTGAAATGTAGTTAATTAGCAATTTCCATATAATACAGAATGCCCAACCCTTTGGATTTGTTGTGAAGACTTTATTTCCAAATAAAAATAATATATAAAAGCTCTGGGTTTGAGCTTTTACTAAAAGACCTGAAAGAGAAGGGTCGTAATTCATTAAAATTAAAAATTAAGAGTTGACTTACTATGAACTTTTTCAAAAGTTTTGTAGCTCTTGAAGTTCCTTCATATACGTATCTCATATAATTAAGAACGTTATTAAGTTATATATTTGAGTAGAAGGCAATATGATAGTTAGAAAGATTTTTGAAAAAAAAGAAATATATAACTCAATACTTCGAATTTTGAGAACTTGTAATAAACAAGCGAAAAAACTTACATTTTGAATGACGTTCAGACTTGAACATGATTTTTAAAAAGTGAGTCTGATTTTGTAAAGCCGGGAGATGTTGTAGAAAAATATGCAACATCGATACAAAAAATAAACCCCCAACTCTACAAACACCTAACAATGAGAACTTAAATTACAGGTAAAATATATATATATATACACTAGATAAATTAGTGAAAGCATATAAACAGTTTTTATAAATTGTTTACTTTATAGAAGGCTAATAATTATTCGATTCTAATTTTTTTTATTTATTTTTTTTTACAGAACGCCACCACTCACTGGTAGAGCCCTTTTCAAGGAGGGGGCACACACAAGGGGGAGAAAAACTCATTCACATAGGGAACTCACACACACACGGGGAGAAAACTCGTTTAAATACACGCACACCTAACGCACAACCTTCAGGTGGGCGCAGACGGAAGCCTTGAAAAGAGGAAGATTAAATACAGGAGGAAAAATTAGATGATAGTAGAGAGTTCCACAGAATAGAGGTGGCTGGAAAGAAGGAGGCACCACAACGGGCTAGCCTGGGTTTTCCTACGTTCACCCAAAATTGGTGCGAAAGCAGGGCACCCCTTGTGCAACGAGGACGAAGCAACGGTGGAGGGATGCGAGAGGCCAGTTCCCTCGAGCACCTAAAATTGTAGTACCGGTAGAAATGAGATAGCGCTGCAACATCCAGCATTAGAGTATTGTGCACAAGTTTGGACTCCTCATTTAAGAAAAGACAAAGATATGCTGGAGATAGTACAACGTATGGCAACAAGGATGATTTCTGGCTTCGAGAGTAAGGGCTATGAGGAAAGATTGAAGGAGCTGGGAATGTTCTCAGTTGAACGGAAATTTTTCAGAGGTGATATGATACAAGTTTACAAAATATTTGTTTGACAATAATACAGGGATTGGAAAATACTATATAGATAGTGGATGATGAAATAAACTAGAGGGCATGATAAGAAAATCAAAGGAAGTCATGCCATCTCGATCTAAGAAAATACTCATTCAGTAATAGGGTTATTAGTTTTTTGGAATGGCTTGCCACAAGAGATTGTTGACTGTGATTCTCTTGCAACATTTAAGGTACTAGATAGATATATGGATGGTTTAGGTTTCGTATAGGATAGGATAGACTATATATATATATATATATATATATATATTATATATATATATATATATATATATATATATATATATATATATATATATATATATATATATATATATATATATTATATATATATATATATATATATATATATATATATATATATATATATATATATATATATATATATATATATATATATATATATATATATATATATATATATATATATATATATATATATATATATATATATATATATATATATATATATAATATATATATATATATATATATATATATATATATATATATATATATATATATATATATATATATATATATATATATATATATATATATATATATATATATATATCATATATATAATATATATATAATATATATATATAATATATATATATATATATATAACATATATATAATATATATATATATATAATATATATATATATATATATATATATATATATATATATATATATATATATATATAATATATATACATATTAATAGCGGAAAAATTGACTAGCCAAATTGATGGGAATATATGAATTTTTGGATCAGCTTCTGACTAATCCTATGAATTTTAGACCAGCTTCTGATGAAACCTAATTGCCAATTTTTTAGTGGATGTTAGTTCATTGCATGTCGCATGTGTAATTAGTTGTATAATGTCATTAGTTAAGTTTACTAAATATATGTAGGAACTTAGTTTTATTTTTAGCTTATTTGTATGATTGAACCGATAACTAGGGATAGGATAGACTAGTTTTTGTTGCATGTATTAGTATTACCATTAATTTTTTGTTTTGACTGGGACAGCCTTGATAATCCCGTGTGGTTTCTAACTGACTCTTATTTTTCTAATGTTCTAATGATAAGAATCAGAACCTGATAGAGCCAAACCGAGTTAAAATTCGAATTCAGTATACCCATATTCACTAGAATTATGTGTCCGATTGATAACGGACACATAATACTGGTGAATAAAATACGTCTTCCTCAGTGTAATAATTGAGGAATGTCGATTATTATAGTTATTATATTTTAACAAAACTGCAAACCTTTTGTAAAATCTAAATTTGAATATAATAATCTACTAGTAAAATTATGGAATATGCATTTGTTTAAGATATACCCTTTTTAGTCAGTACATTATATATATATATATATATAATATATATATATATATATATTATTATAATATATAATATATATATATATATATATATATATATATATATATATATATTATTATTATTATTATTATTATTATTATTATTTCACCTCTGGTGGGCAAAGGCTTGAGTCCTAATAAAATTCCATCAGAGTTAGGGGGAAAGTCGGGAACCTGGTCAGATTAAAAGGCGACATGACCTCATACAAGGCGTTTGAAAGAGTATAGGTCATAGGAAGTTGGTAAAATAGATGAAAGAAGTGTGTTCCAGACTTTACCAGTAGAGTACATGTAAGACTGAGCATAGCGGTTACGTCTGGGGTCAGAGAGTTGGATAGAGAAAAGATGAGACTGTTTAGAAAGACAAGCCGCACGAGCCCTTCTCAATGGAGGAGGTATGCCACGATAGAGTTCAGAAGAGTCCGTTGTAATAGCGATAGTAAAGAGAGAGTGACGCAACAATTCAACGGGCAGAAAGAGACTGGAGAGAATTAGTAAGAGCAGGAGAGTTGATTGAAAATCTCTAGACTCCATGTTTTCTAGGAGAGCTGTATGAGTGGAACCACCCTAGATATGAAACGTGCTCCATACAGGGGAGAACAAAACAACTCTGGAGTGAAGAAATGCTGTTGGCGCCTCAGAACACCCAGCCTCTTAGTAGCTTGTTTAGAAAGAGAAATAATGTGATCTTTCCAAGAGAGATCACGAAAAAAAGAAACACCAATAATAATAAGGAGAGAGGAAGGTTTGAGTTGTGTGTTTTCGAAGAAGATATCATAATTGTGTGGAAGATTGTGTCGAGTAGAGAGAGATGGAGAAACTGAATCTTTTAGGCATTGGAAACAACCATGTTTTCTCTGCCCCTATATGAAATACGTGAAAGATTAGATGTTAGTTTCTCCAATTCCACCTCATAGTATAAGAAATACTTATACTATGGTCACCTTTCTTGCGTCAATTAACTGTTTTTGTATGGGGGGGCGACTTTTATAATGAAAAGAATAATGAAGGGTGGAGTCATCAGCATAGGAGTGGATGGGAGATGAAGTAATAAAGAGAAAGTTATTAATGAAAAGCAGAAAAAGTGTTGGGGATAGAACAGATACTTGAGGAAAAAACTATTAATAGATTTATAGGATGAATTGTGGCCGTCTACAACAGCTACTATAAAACGACCAGAAAGCAAATCAGATAGAAAGATAGATTCCGAAAGAGGGAAGTTTAGAAATCAAATCTTTGTGCCAAACTCTATCGAAAACTTTCGATATGTAAGGAAAAGTTGAAGTAGATAAGCATAGACGAAATAGTTTACCAATAGAGAGTGCAAGCTCGGAAGCACAAGTTTTGAGAACCTCCGAAGGATTGATACCATCAGAACCGTATGGCTTCTTAGAATTATGCTCAGAGAGAGCAGAAATGACATCTTTAGAAGAAATATATATATTAATAAATATATATATATATATATATAATATATTATAATAATATATATATATATATATATTATATAATATATATATATATATATAATATATATATATATTATATATATATATATATATATATATATATATATATATATATATATATATATATATATATATATATATTATATATATATATATATGCTTTTCAATTCATCACAACATTTTAATTTTTATGACAAATGATAGGAATCGAACAAAATATAGCTTCAATTAAAACTAAAAATTGGAAATAATCTACAAAATTAATCTATTAAATTTATTTTGAAGTACAAAAAAGTTACAAATTTAAATAAAACTACTTTTGAGCCTTTATAAATAAAATACATCCTTTTAATAAATAAATAAATATTACTTAAATTGTTTTAAACTCGGAGATGCATTTTAATATGCTTTTAAATAAATCTTGGCCTTGAAATTTTCTCAATTAAACCTAACATAACATAAGTTAATCTAACCTTAACCTAACCTAACCTAACTCAGACTAACCTAACCTTAACTTAACCTATCCTAACTCAGACTAACCTACACAAAACAACTTAACGTAAAGTAACTTAGCCTAATCAAACTTTATGTAATGTAACCTAACCTAACCAAACGTAGCATAAATGTATAAAAATACAAATTTACTTTTTATACACGCAATAAAAGCACGCTTAAAGTTTGCTTCCTATTCACTAAATAAATAAATAAATTTGAAATATATATTAAATCATTTGGAGATTCACAATATAAATTTAAACAATAATTTGTCCGAATCCATAAATTCTTTTATAAAAATTAAATGTTATGACGAAGTAAACTTGCACACACACACACACACACACATATATTTATATATATATATATATATATATATATATTATATATATATATATATATATATATATATTATATAAATATATATATATATCAGAGGTGGACAAAGCGCAAAATGAAGCGCAATTGCCGCTTTAAAAAAATTTTTTTGCGCTTTTGCGTTTTGCGCTAAATTTCGAAAATGTGCGCTTTTGCATTTTGTGCTTAACGACTTTTTTGCGCTTGCGCTTCACATTTTTCTTAATAAAAAACAATTTTGGGCTTACATTTCAGTTTCTTATTTAATCAGCCAAATTTTATTACTATTTATGCTAATTAAAAGTTAATACTTAAACTAGGAATGCTGATATATAAAAAAATATCGATATTTAAAAAATATCAAATTGCCCTCGATAATAAAAGATATATATATATATATATATTATATATATATATATATATATATATATATATATATATTATAATATTTTTTTTTTTTTTTTTTTTTTTTTTTTTTTTTTTTTTTTTTTTTTTTTTTTTTTTTTTTTTTTTTTTTTATTTATTATTATATTTATATTAATATTATATATATTTATATATATAATATATATATATATATATATATATTTTATATATATATATATATATATATATATATATATATATATAATATATATATATATATATATATATATATATATATTGAATTATATACGTTACTGTAAGAAACAAACAAACAAGGAGTATTCCTTGA
>SEYY01021742.1:35000-69750 GCA_009176605.1 Armadillidium nasatum
TAGAAATGGAGTAATTCTGGTAAATTTGTAGTGGTATGTTTGCAAGCAATTGAGAGGCTCATACCACTGCCGATATATATGAACTAATACTCTAATCACCATTAGGGTATGATAGTATGGCAAAAATATGGAGGACCTCACACCACTGCTACCATGTGAAAATGAATAACCTTAAAAGAATGAAGATTCACTCACAAATAGTGGCACGCAAATAAAAACTGGAGAGCACAAACCACTACCACTGTATTCTCGCATCAAAAATTGTTCATCATTCTTCCTTCGAAGATTCAAACTTCCTCCTACCTCTCATTGAATTAATTATCTTAAACAATCCTTTCAACAAATTACGTTAAGAAGAGAGGATAATATCGTGGCAGAAGCCTTTTCCAGAATATCCTGGAGTAACAGTTAATGCCATCGATTTCCCTTCTTCGTCTTCAATCAACCAATCAAGAAACCGTCAATTTTCATTCTCATATCTTTCTTCAAGTCTATTTTATTCGTCGAAGTCTGGAAGCACCATATTCTAGTCATTTAAGAGCTCTTCAACGAATGGATAGATCCTACAAGATTCAACTTCCAGATAGTATTATTAACGAGAAAAATTCATTTTAATATAGTGCCTAAATAAATAAAAACAATTAAATAAAGTGATAAAAATAAAATGAAACAAAATAAAGTGCTAAAAGTGAATATAAAACAGCTACCTTTAAATTTTTGTAAAAGAAAATCTATATTTAATTTTATATCCATTATAATGTTTATTTATTTTTTCATTTATTAATTTTCTTAAAATCACATATTTGTTATGTATGCCTATATCAGTGGATATATACAGATATGCCTTTATTTGAATGAGTATTTGTTATTTATTATGTATATTTTTCCTCATTTGCACGTTTTGCATGTTTGTGTACGTTTTGGAACTTACTCAAATATGCATACATTTAAATGATGGTTAGTATTACGTTTGCATTTCGTCTGAATTTTCTTGTAGTTGAATATATGTTGAATTTCCCTTTGAATATATATACGAATGCATTATCATAACACTCTGTTTGGGGCGTGGGAAGCAATGTAGCAACCCCATTTATGAAACAATAATTGCTTACCTTAAAAATTGTTAAGATTTCAATTGTAAAAGAAAAATCGTAATGTTTTACCGTCAAAATAAATTTGTAACCAAAATAGAAAAATTAAAAAGTAACCCTAAAATTATGTTTAAAAAAATATTTATTATTTATATTATATATATATATATATATATTTTAATTCTTTTACCTGTCCTTTGATAGATTCTCAGTATTATAATGGTAATGATAATAATTTTTGTATATTTAAATTTCGCTTAAAAATGTAAATTCAACTCTTACAATTAACAACGAAAATTACTTATACATATTAGGCATGAAGAAATTGTAAAATAAGTCTCAAAATAAAGTCAAATTGTGATTACTTTTTGATTTGTCTATAGAGTAGTGACCCTTGTAGTGAGAGGTGATCAACTGGTTTCAACCTGCGAAAGCTAGCGTAGCAGTTGGAGTATTTAGGTTTTCAATGGATATAGTGGAAAGAATACCAGGTTCAATATATATATATATATATATATATATATATATATATATATATATATATATATATATATATATATATATATATATATATATATATATATATATATAGTATATATATATATATATATATATATATATATATATATATATATATATATATATATATATATATATATATATATATATATATATATATATATATATATATATATATATATATATATATATATATATATATATATATATATATATATATATATATATATATATATATATATATATATATATATATATATATATATATATATATATATATATATATATATATATATATATATATATATATATATATATATATATATATATATATATATATATATATATATATATATATATATATATATAATAAAAGTCTTGAAGCGAAAAGTTTTATCAATTAATTTAATTAAAGGTGTCAATTTGAACATCGATTTCTTATTCTTTTTATTCCTTTAATTACTCTTTTTCTATTGAGACATAACAAAAACTAATTCAAAGTAAATGGAAGAAGAAATATAAAAATGAACAAGAATAGTTCTCGGTACAGAAGACGACTATAAATACACATGTTTCCTTTACTAAACCTTTACACACACACACACACACACACATATATATATATATATATATATATATATATATATATATATATATATATATATATTATAATATATATATATATATATATATATATATAATATATATATATATATATATATATATATATATATATATATATATATATATATATATATATATATATATATATATATATATATATATATATATATATATATATATATATATATATATATAAGGCTATTTCTATGGACGATGCTCTTCTAAACTCTCTCGTTGCCTACATCCTTCATTGAGAAGGCTTGTGCGACACGTCTTACTGCACAGCCTCATCCATTCTCTACCCAACTATCTGACACCAGACTTAACCGCTATACTCAATCTTACATGCATTCCACTGGTAAAGTCTGGAACACATTCCCTTTATCTGTTTTCTTAATCCCTTTGATTGCACCTTTAAGCGCCGTGCATCGAGACATGTCAGCCTTTAATTTACCAGGATTCCGATGTCTTCCCATCTCTGGGTTAGGTTTCTTCTGCTTTTTCAAGTCTTCTGCAAGAACGTCCCCAGCGTTCGGCGAGGAGACGCTTTTGGCACTTCCGTGCTGGTATGATTTATAGTTTTATTTCTCTGATTTCCCATGGAATGTTTACTGTTTCCTTGAAAGGGTCCTTCGGAATGTGCAGAGCTTTTAGCCGAAGTGACTCACTTCAGCATGGGGCTTACATTTCCTATTCTTTCCCATCAACAAACTTTGGTTTAACTCTATTTGTTCTCATGCTATCTGATGCAGGGATGCTGACTTCAAAGATTACTGTTGTCTTCAAACTCCAGAAACTCATGCATCTTATATTTCATTCCGGAATCATGCAAAATCTACTCTTCGTAACACTAAAAATACGTTTCTCCTTCGTGAATGCAATAATCTTTTTAGTTCCTTTTCATCATATCCTTTCCGGCATTTTGCAAAAAGTATCAACTCTAACTTTGCTTCTACCTTCCTCATCCAGTATCTTTTGATGGCAAAACTGTCCTTTTACCCTCTACTAAAGCTGAAATCTTCTCTCAAACTTTTCACTCTAATTCCACCTTTGACAATTTAGGAGCTATTCCTTCTTCAATCACATGCAACTCATTTATGCTTAAAATTGTAATTTACCCTAAAGGGACATTCATGCTCTCTCTCTGAGCTTAACACTAAGAACGCTATTTTTTCTGCGGTTTTCAAAACTTGTGCTTCCGAACTTGCACCCTGCCATGGTAAACTATTTCGTCTCTGTCTTTATACTTCGATCTTCCCTACCTGCTGGTAACGTGCGTTCATTCAGCTTGTGCTGAAGAACTCTCTCAACTCTAATTAACGGGAAGATTTGGAAACATCTCAATTCTTCTTATCTTATCTCTGATCGCCAGTATGCCTTTCGTAAAGAGCGTTCTACTGGAGATCTTCTTTCCCTTCTCTCTGACTCCTTGTGCTCCTCTCTTAGGTGTTTCTGTGAATCTTTCCCCTAGCGATAAACATATCTAAAGCCTTTGATAGACTCTGGCACAAAGTTTTGATTTCAAAACTTCCCTCTTTCGGAATCTATCTTTCTCTCTGTGACCTTCTCTCTGATTTTCTTTCTTGTATTTCTATAGCAGCTGTTGTAGTAGGCAACCGTTCTTCCTTTAAATCAATTAAAAGTGGTGTTAGTAGTAGGGCGAGAATATTGTCGGTCAAATGCAATTGCATGTAATTGCATGCAGTTGAAAAAAAAAATTGTTTAATTAAAAAAAATTCAATTAATTAATAAAAATTTATATAATTAATTAAAAATAAATAAATAAATAATATATATAAATATACGGAGTCAGTTTAAAAAGTTAATTAATTAATTAATTAATTAATAAAATCATTATTCATATTGAAATCTTGTTAAAACATGTTTGCAATCTTGTCACCCGTATCACACAACCTCTGGGGATTCGTCGCGCCCGTCCACCAACCCGCGTATTAAAAAAAACCGAACGAATAGGGCTTGCCCTATGGAAATCTGCTGCGAGTATTATTATTATTATTTTTCTTTTGCTCTTATTATTAATATTATTATTATTATTATTATTTTCGCTTTTCTTATTATTATTATTATTGTCGTTCTTATTATTATTTATCCTTTGTTCCTATTATTACTTTTTCCTTTTTGCTTAATATTATTATTTTTCTTCTGCTCTTTGTATTTATTTTCATCTTCTTTTGTTATTTATTTATAATTATTTTCCTTTTATTCTTTTTTTTTTTTTTTTTTTTTTTTTTTTTTTTTTTTTTTTTTTTTTTTTTTTTTTTATTTTATTTAATTTAAAAAAAAACAAAAACAAAGTACAAATAAAAAATGGGTCTGAAGGAGTAAGGAAAAAAACTTTTTTTTATTTTTATTAATTAATATCATATACAATATATACTTTAAACAAAATTTTATTATTAATATAATACATTGCACATAATAATTTTAATAATTTTTAATATAATACATTACATGATATTTTATTAAGATAACACATACAGAAAATAATATTTTATCAATATAATACATTACATAACATACATACAGAAAATAATATTTATATATATATATATATATATATATATATATATATATATATATATATATATATATATATATATATATATATATATGCATAAAAATAATTATTACATGACATAAACCTTTATTTACAAATATTAACATTTATTTTGGATATAAAGTAAGCAAGCGACATGATTATAGGGGAGGGAGGGGACCTCTATACCCAAAGGGGATGGTGCGAGCAGTATTTTTAATTAAAGCTCGTTTGGTAGATGTCATTCGTAATTTTTTCTTCCCTTTCGTTATTGATACCCCTCCTTTTTTATCGGCCTTAAATAATTGTTGAATTAATTTTATATTCTAAATATGTACGGGAAGTATTTACATTAGGGTTAGTGGAAACATCTTTATTGTGTGCTACATTATGTAAAGTTTGTTCACCTTGAGGGTTTCTCATTTGGTCTATTGCTATAGCTGTCACATCCCTATCCTTAAGCCCTTCATAATACTGGTCGTCGCCCATAACCCATTCCCTTTCCTCTTCATTAGAATCTTTATCAATTTTATCTAATACAAGTTTTAACATAGCTTCAAAATTAATTATCCCTGAAGTTGTTTTATTTAGTGTTAAACCTTTAGCTTTTAAAATATGACTAACATCCCCGTTAGATTTTATTACCCTCACAGCATAAGATTTAGGACCTGTACACACGAAACTATCGCCTGTGGATCCTGCTTCAAACTCATCAGTTAAATCGCCTAGAAAACGGCCTGTCTCCGGTACATGTTCGCCTTCCTTTGCCACAAAGACACAGCTGTCCGTGTCGCAATAGAGTACTCTATGACCAACAGCTTCCAGAAGTCTGTAGAGTTTTACCCTGGCATGAGCAGTAGTGAATGAAGCAACGGCGAGATTTGTAGCTTTAGATGAATTATCCGCATACGCTGTGTTGCGTACAGTGACAATATGTTTTGTGCCAGCTACCTCAATATTCCTTACTTCAAGTTCAGCCTGCTTGAATAACTCCCAAACTTCAGCATCAGTATGGCAGATGATATCTTCTATGTTTGGGGACCGTTCTGCCATTTTACCCCAAAGGGAATTGAGACAGAGTTTAGCGATGTATCGGAGTCCTGGATTGTTTTTAATTTGGTCCTTTATCCAAGTCTGACACCTTCCTTTTCGAAAAACGCTTCAATGAACCTATCAAATTCAGGATCATCAATATCGGTAATACCTGCAGGAAAACCTGAAGCTTCAGTTTTCCATTTCAGGAATGTTTGGACATATTTAATGAACAGAGTGAGCAGAGGTGTGAAGACCCAAACCTCATAGATTTGAAGAATCTTGTATCCTTTCTCCACAGCCAATTCTAATTCTGGGGTAGTGTAGACACCGAGAATTTCACGCTGCCTCTCGGTATGAGTACATACTCCATCCTGACATTCTTTAGCGCATGTTCTACATAATGTGAACACGAGCTTGCCGTCATACCTGCCTGGTAAAACAGGAATGTACAAATCTTGAGGAGGAAGGACACGTACGTAGGAAACACCAAAATATTTAGAATTCATATCCTTTATGTACTCGTCAATGCTAGGGATCTGATCACCAACTAGTTTCTTTGGAATGCCTGTAGGGAACTTCTGAGTTTTCTGCACCCAAGGGTATAAGGATGTAAAATCTAAATAATAGATTTTAGCTGTGCCATTGGTAGGAGGGTAATAGTAGACGAAAGGTTCAGTTCGTCCACCATATAGAGCATCACCAATGACAAGACGATGATTGGATACATCGTTCCCGATCCTGTTGTCATAGACTCTTAAAAGCTCCTGCTCGCCAGTCTGAAGAATTTTCACCGTGCATTCATCCTTCATCTTGAGCCATTCGCATTCCCATACACGAACAACTTCAAATCCTGCTGCTCTGTATGCGGCTTCTTGCTGTTTAGTTGTATGATACCTGTCAAGACTCGAAAGGCCTCGATGATCAATTTTTCCTTTCTCACAGTCCTGATGACCGTGCCAGACACATCCATGGTATAAGTAGACGATTCGTTTTCTTTGGTACAGGTCCTGCTGCTGCATCCATTTCACGCCATAGTTGTTCATTTCTTTGTTTCCTTTCATTGTCAATTTCTATATTTCTAAGCCTTACAAACTCTTCACCGTTAATTGGAGTGTAACCTGCGGCAGGGACTTCAGCATACCCGTCAGGAAACACACATTTATTACGTAATTTGAACACGCGTTCGCCTCCGTTTCGGGCATGAGTAATTGATTGACCAGTATACTTCTCCATGAATACTAGCCAACGTATACCTTCATATGAATAAAATTTCGAACTCTCACGGCCAATATGAGCTATGGTATTAGGGTTTCATGAAATGGGTTTTAAATATTCTAAAACATAAGGGAAGCTATAGTACAGCATTCAGTCAGACAATCAATCCTAAACATATCCATAAACATTTTTCTAAACTTTTGCGTAGAATATCTACATCTTGCACACAGTATTTAGTACATTCAGCTTTAATATCATAATCTCTATGAGTAAATGAAGTATAAAAATCATTAAATTCTACCTTTTCAGAATCTGTCATTCTATCAATTTCAAACATTTCACGAGCAGGGATGCGACCTACATAATTAGCTGTATCTCTTTTCAGAAAATTATAGGGGAAGAAACCTTTAGCCAAATCCCCTGTAATACCCATGCATTTGGGCAACTTCTTTAAGGCACAGGGCATGTACAACAGGGTATCTTTAAATGTAATGTTATGTTGGGTAGTCATAGTAATTATTTTCGTGCCCCTTTTAACTGGATTACTAGATATTGCGTCTGCACCTGGTCTAGCTAATAATTTACTATATACAAATTGTGAATCGAAATTTTCCTCCGTTATGTGCAGCTACAATGATTTGGGTTTTAGGGTGTGCTTCAGAAAAATGCAATAAATAATTAATGAATTTATCTACTGGACAACGTTCATACTCAGTTTCAGTATCCATATTCAAATAAAACACCTTCAGTACGTTTCGTACCACAAGTTTCACACTGATCATCATCTGTAAATTCTTTATCTGAACATTTATAACATACTAATTGACTTACAAGCAAATAAGGAATCATGTCAACAACCGTATTTCCATTCTCTTTCGTTATTTCATTATGTCCTATACGTCTTCAACATCATAATAAAACGTAAACACATCTTTCTTTTTCTTCCCATTGTTTGTCATTTTTCTTTTTTAAGGGTTTCATAAAACATTTATGAGCACCATTATCAGGATTATACTTAACATCACATTTAGAGCATCTTACATTTACACAATCATGCCTGAATTGCCTTGATTATCAGCAATAATCTTTTCATCACACATATTACATATTCTTATTTTCTTACATACACTATCTTTATGATTTTTCAAACATTGAGCATTATAAAAGGACCTATTACATAAAGGACAATGAAGAAGCTCATCAGCATCATTATCTTTTGCACCTGTACACGTGTATGTGAGACACTGCTTACATTTATAATAATCACATTCTTTCTCAAGATGATAAACCATATTTGGTGACAAAAGAGTAACATTTAGAGCAAAAGATCTGACCTTTAATATTATTAACATTTACATTTCCTAAAGTTAATTTAATAGTAGAGTTGGTAATGGGGTAATAATGAGTAGTGTCCCTATCATATCCTATAATACATAATGGGGTATCTCTATCATTGGATTTCGTTGGCCTATAAACAACATGCAACCCTCCCTCCCCGTCGCTGCTATATACAAAAATCCTACATTTTAAAAACTGTCTCTAATTATTTTAAATTTATCTGCACCTAGAGGTGTTTCATAATTTAAACCACATTTGTCAGCTAATATTTAGCCTCTTTTCTAACATCCTCAAGCATAATATTATTATTTTTTTTGGTGACTAACCTTTTAGCAGTGACGATTGCTTTAAATCCACATCCAACAGTATCGGGAACACGGTTTCTCTGGTTTAGTAGAAGATGCTTTTGATGACATCTTTTTGTACGAAATTCACATGCCGTGGAACTAGAGGGCCATTTCCCGAAGGATTATGAGCGACTTAATTAAGGGACCCCTCCAAAAGATTTTTCGACCTTCTTTTATCGATGTGAGAAGGAAACGAATTTAAAGAGTAAACATTAATAAATAAAAGTCCATGATCTCTGTGATTGTTAAATTTTCATTTTTTAAAAATTTCTTAACTGACCGCAATTTATCTGGGGATCAGATAGATATATTTATTTTCTCTAACTGCTATTATTCAATAAAAAAAAGTTTGAAAATGCACAAATTTTTTTCTTTGAAAAGTGCATTTTCAGAAAATCAAAACGTAAAACTCAAAATTTTATTTATAAAAGGCATTCAACGTTTGAATGGTCATTCTCAGGAGCTATTTGGATTAGGAAAATCTAATTACATATTTGAATCTGATTATTTCCTATAAGAATATACTAAAAGCAAAATTTTAAATTTATTGAAAATTTTTTTTTTTTGAAGTTGCATATTGACAAGGTCATTCGATAGACTTGAAAAGTCTTTTTCTCAGGAACCGCTTGGAATTAAGAAAAACTAATTACAGATTTGGAATCAGCATATAATTTTCCAAAGAATTGATGAAAAAAATTTTTTTTTTACATTAGTGTCCTTCCTATGCAGGGTCCCTCTGTCAATTTTTTTGAGTGGTAATATCTCGGTAACTATTTTGAATTATGGAAAACTAATTACATATCTAGACTCTGCGTCTTATTTTCTATAAAACTGATGCAATATAATTTTAAAAATAAAAAAAATAAAAAAATTTCCTCTGATAGTGATTTGCACAATTTCAAGGTCATTGACAGTGTCAATTAAAAGTCTTTTTCTCGGAACCACTTGGAATTTTAAAAAACTGATTACAGATTTGGAATCGGCATAGATTGTACTATAAAATTGCTGAAAAAAAATAAAAGTATTTCCCCAAAAGTTCTTTCCATGATCCCCCTTTGAAATTTGTGAGTGGTCATATCTCGGTAACTTGAAAATATGTAAAACTAATTACAAATTTGGAATCAGCAGAAAATTTACTATTAGAATGTTTCAAAACAAATTTTAATGACTCTGGCATACGAATTTAACATTTTCAAGGTCATTGGAAGGTGTCACTTTAAAAGACTTTATCTCAGGAACCTCTTGGATCATGAGCGACTTGAACTTCAATAATAAAGTCGCTAAATGTAGCCATATCTCCTGATTGGAAAGCAGCTTCCAATCGAGTGCACAAGTACTGAATGGCATTGTTATTCACTATCTCCTGATAGGGTATGTTGACATGGAACTCGTTCCTGTCTCCATCATTAAAGGTAAACCAGATCCTGACTTCATATTCATGGTAGTCAATGTCTTCAGTGAGTTGGTCCAGGATCCGACGAATAACTTCTCTGAATGCCGATTCTAAATCATGGCCTCGATTGAAGACTTTATCTTCATCCACCTTGATCCTATACTTGTGAACATCCACAACATTTGAGCGGCGGGTACTAGCTACTTTTTTAATACCCAGAAACTCAGCAGA
The DNA here is from genome assembly GCA_009176605.1 of Armadillidium nasatum. NCBI lineage: Eukaryota > Metazoa > Arthropoda > Malacostraca > Isopoda > Armadillidiidae > Armadillidium > Armadillidium nasatum. The sequence continues at coordinate 45,351 of SEYY01021742.1, forward strand.
AAAATCATCGTCATCATCTTGGCTATCAGCATAATAAGGGCGTTTTTTCTGTAAAAAGAGAAAGAAGAAACATGAATATACAGTTCGTATTGAATAAAAATTTCAAGTATCTATTTACCAAAAAATTATAAAAATGAATTATATTTAAGGTGTAACACTTACCCCACGTTTATTTCCTTCAGGAGTAATAGAGGATGATGATGTCCCAGAATCATCAAGGATGAGACTCCCTTCGCTGCTGTCGACGTCGACGATATTGCAGGGTTCACCACCGTCATCATTCACAGAGGCTAAGGTATCATCATCATTGGCTTGGTGATTAGAGGTATCAGGTCTTGCACTGGGAGTCCATCGTTAGGATCATTGCCCCCATTCACCCGTTGGCCATTGGATCTTTCATCTCCCTGGTTACCTCCAGCACCACCACCGCCACCACTTCCGCCTCTTGAAGCACCAGCAACACAACAGAATGGCTGGATCTATAAAAATATCATCACCATCAATTAGCATTCATGAATATAAACATACAAAATAATTTAACAATAAATTTTTTTAAAATAAAACAAATTCGAAAACGAACTAAAATAAGTTTTTAAAAGAAAATAAAATTAAACAATGTTAAAGTTTAAAAATAAAATTAAATATAAAAAATAAAATAAAAAATTACAAAATAAAAAAAAATTATAAAAATAAAAAATTAAAAATTACAAAAAAAAAATAAATAAAAAAATAAATAAAAAAAAGTAAAATATAAAAATAAAAAATATAAAAATACTTACTCTAAACATTTTCATAAGAGACGTTACGACATCGAAATTGAGTATGAATGAAATCATTTTGTTTTATGGATATTGACACAAATCTGTAAAAGAAGAAATTAATGTTATTAGTACAAGTTAAAGTTAGTAGTAATAGTAATAGTAATAGTAGCAGTAGTAATAGTAGTACCTACCTATAAAATATTCAAGTTAAGATCAATAACACTACACAAGCCTTAAAAGGTGAGAACACTGAAAGAGAGAGAGGTGCAAACTCCGCAAACGACTGAAGCACACTGTATGAGTATTGAGGAGGAGCTCAGGTTTTTATAGATGTCTTGCCCAAGCCCCGCCCCTTTTTCATTTATGCTCCGCCCACTTTCAAACTAGTTCTAACATTTTTTTCAGTTTTTATATATATATATATATATATATATATATATATATATATATATATATATATATATATATATATATATATATATATATATATATATATATATATATATATATATATATATATATATATATATATATATATATATATATATATATATATATATATATATATATATATATACATACTGATGATGAAACATATCATTTACGTATAAACATCCCTGCAATGAACACCTTAGAAAAATTCATGTTCAGATCCCCTTCTACAGGGCTTATAGCAGGACCTACGGGGTCCGGAAAAACTTACACCTTACTTAAAATCTTAAAATATACAGAACTATTCGAACAACCTCCTGTAAAAATCATATGGTGCTACAGTATTTATCAACCTATATTTAACGAGTATCGTTCTAAAATAGAGTTTCATGAAGGTTTATATGACATTAAATCATTGGAGAGTGTGCAAGGACATAAAATTATTATCTTGGACGATCTAATGCATCAAATGAATGAGCAAGTAGCTGAAACATTTACTGTTTTTTCTCACCATCTCAATATAACAGTATTCTTTATAACTCAAAATATATTTCATCAGAATAAATACATGCGTGACGTGTCATTGAATACTCAATATTTAATATTATTTGGACAAAGAAGAGATGTTAGTCAAATAAATGTTCTAGCTACACAAATGTTCCCTTTACAACGAAAAGAGTTTCTAAAAGTATATAAAGAAGTGACTTCAAAGCCTCACGGTTATTTGCTGTGCGACCTTCATCCTAAAAACACCTTCAGGGTACTACTGCGTACAAATATCTTACCTACGGAAGTTGAAACTGTATATATCCCAGAATGACTAAACTAGTGAAAAAATTTCTACCTATATTAAAAAATTACAAGAATCTTAGCAAAGGTGAAAAAGGAAAATATCTGAGGAGAACTACATTTGCTAAATGCATTTGTGAAATATGTTTAAACCTTATAAAAGGTGTGATTCCTATAAAAAAAATCTCATAAACAGAAGTTACGTCGTCATAGCAACATCCTTAAAAAACTTATTCGTAAAAATAAGAAGAAGAATTTTGTAAATAAAAAGAAGCTGTTACAGACAGGTGGAGCATTTCTACCATTATTATTTTCCATTGTAACCCCGATATTAACTAAACTATTAACTTCTCAATAATGAAAAAAGTAGCTGTTATTCCTTACTCAGATTACGAGAAAATGAATAATAATAATAATAATAATAATAATAATAATAATAATAATAATAATAATAATAATAATAATAATAATAATAATACCAGTCAGCCACGGTTTATTCAGCAGCCATTACCTATAACATTATACGAACCTAAAATGGAACAATTAACAAGTATTGAAAATGAACTTATGACAATTTTAAATTCTAACATGAATATACATGAAAAAAGAACGAAATATCAAGACATGCTGCAAAAATTAGTAGATTTAAAAGAAAAATATGGTCATGATAATGAAGCTGTATCTACACCTGAAAAGGAAGTTAAAGACACTGAAGAAAAAGATTTGAAAACTATTTTAGAATACAGTCTTCCTGTATCAGTGAAGAATAGAGGTATTGCATTATTTAATACTTTAAAAAATCAAATAGTGTGGGATAAAACAGGTCAAATCATAATTGATGATAAACCTATCCCTGGATCAAATATAATAGACTTAATTTCTGATTTGGTTCGTAATTGGCGTAGAAGTCCAGTAACAGGTTGGCCTATAATAAAACAAAAACTTCGAAATATTAATCTTCCACGGAGTCTAATACTAAATACAAATAGATTAGAAGAATTAGAGAATGTACAAGATATACCTGAAACTCTAGCCTCAAACATACCTAGAGCTATGACGTCATCAGCCACTCCACCGTTAGGCCTAACTAGAACACGTGTAAGAAAGAATCCGTATCCCTCGGTTAAAAGATTAAGAAAGCAAGCTGATGTTATGAGAGTTTGGCTAAAATTGTAACTTTTATTAGGCTTAACATAACAGGTTTGATAATTTAGGCCTAATGTAATAAAGAAACGGTTAACAGGTACAAATACTTGAGCGTTAGGCTTACCATAACCCTAATAAAAGGTAAATATCTTTTGTCTTTGAATGATTAATGATCCTAACACAAAAGAAATGACAGGTAATACAAAGAAGGTAAACATTAGGCACAAAAGAATGATTAATGGTTAAGAACACCTGTTCGTTAGGCTTAACTTAGGCCTAAAAAAAGGATGCCCTTGGGGCAAACACCTGGCGGTTAGGCTTATAGGGTTAGGCTTATTTTGTCTTCCTCTCTCCGAGCAGTAAAAGATTTCATCAGTTGTGCAATAGTCGTTGAACCGTAAACACAGGTTTATTTAGCCTTCCTTATTTTTGATCAGTGAAAGAATTCCTCAGTTGTGAAGCACCCGCTGAATAGTAAACATGGTCTCTACACTTAAATACAAATTTATTTCCGATTTTACATCATGGAAAGTGTCTCACCCTGATAAAAGTCTATTAACTTTAATGTTTAGACGAAAACCTAATAGTGAGCAATATTTTTCATGCTCTTCCTCTAGCAGTGATGGAAATCGGCCTCTATTCATGTCAGCTACAGATTTAAAAAGAATATTTAATGAAGTGGATAACTGGATAAACGAGAAATATACCCTTAATAGTGTTACCAAATGAAGAAGGCATAATAATCTCTGGTGGTGGACTGAAGGATACCAGTCGCCTTACACTCGTTTTAGGTCTACATAATAATATCCCTTCTGTAGATGTACGAAATTGGTGGAGACCGAAACCTGAAGGCATATTTAGACCATCGGGAATAGGATTCTTTATAGCTGGTCCGGATAAAATTACATCATTCATGAAAATGAATGAAGAAATTACAAAACGGTTAGACGACGTGGACAAGTTAGATACTATTATCAACATGGCTCATGGTGTTATGTATAAAGTATACACTGAAAACTATTCCTTCGACGCCCAGTGTGCCCCTGTAGATGTGTTAAATATATTAAATACTTATATATAGATATTATATATTATATATATTATATATATATATATATATATTATATAATATATTATATATATATATATATAATATTATATATATAAATATATATTTTTTTAAAAAATATGTTTTTAATAATAATAATAATAATGTTTCTTATGTATAGTAATTGTATTTAAATAATAAAATTATTTTTGATTTTCTGGTCTTTATACCCTTTGAATATTATATTATATATATATATATATATATATATATATATATATATATATATATATATATATATATATATATATATATATATATATATATATATATATTATATATATATTCTTAATAAAAAATATGTGTTTAAAATATGTTTTATAAACTATGTTTTAAAATATTGTGCTTAAAAATGTACAAGGATATGTGTTAAAATGTTTGTAAAATATATGTGATATTTATATCACAATATTTATATGTATTATATATATATATATATATATATATATATATATATATATATATATATATATATATATATATATATATATATATATATATATATATATATATATATATATATATATATATATATATATATATCTATATATATATATATATATATATATATATATTATATATATATATATATATATATATATATGTAATATATATATATATATATATATATATATATATATATATATATATATATATATATATATATATATATATATATATATATATATATATATATATATATGTATATATATATATATATATATATATACTTTTAAAAAATTGTTTTCAATATGTGAATTTTCAATCTATACATGTAATTATGTTTCCAGTATGTAAATATACAATGTAATAATAAAATTATTTTGATTTATTTCTGGTCTTTATACCCTTTGTTTATCTGTTATATATATATATATATATATATATATATATATATCTATATATATATATATATATATATATATATATATATATATATATATATATATATATATATATATATATATATGTATATATATATATATATATATATACTATATATATATATATATATATATATATATATATATATATATATATATGTATATATATATATTATATATATGTATATATATATATTAATATTTCTGGTCATTACTCAATATGGAGGCAAAAGAAGCAGTTGATAAATTCTATTTTAATGTTAGAGAGCCCTATAGTTATGGAGGTTTTTCTAAATTTGCCTCCCGGTTTCCGGATATTGATAAAAAAGAATAAAATATTACTTAGAAGGTGAAGAAGCATTTACTTTGCATAAACCAGTACGTAAAAAATTTAAAACACGGAAAACTCTAGCCTACCATGTTGATAATATTTGGCAAATAGATTTAACAGATATGAATAAATATAAAGTATATAATGATGGTTTCCAATATATATTGTTCGTAATCGATGTTTTTTCACGATTCTTATTCATGAAAGCATTAAAAGATAAAAAATCAAAGACTGTAGCTGAAGCAGTAAGAGATATTATAAAAGAGACTAACAGACGTCCATCTATAATACATTCTGATCGAGGTACAGAGTTTCTCGGACCCGAGTTTCAAGAGCTTGTGTCTGATTATGACATGGGGTACTATAACACTTTTTCTCCTAATAAAGCGGCTATAGTAGAACGCGTGCAAAGAACTATAAAGGAAAGGATGCATAGATATTTTACTAAGATGAACACGTTTAAATATATTGATATTTTACAAGACTTGGCCTACTCTTACAATAGATCGTATCATAGAACAATTAAGAAAACACCTTTAGAGATGATTAAAACAAAACCTTCACCTGATCAACGGGATGTCCGTAAAATAAAAGACAATACAGGTATTAAAGTTGATGACTATGTAAGAGTATCAAGAACTGCAGGTAATTTCAGGAAGGGGTATGAAGCAGGATGGTCAAAAGAAGTTTTTAAAATAGATTCTATTAGAGAGTTTCCCAGAGATGGGTTAAAATTATATTACCTAAAGGATCTAGATGGTGAACAAATTAAAAGGAGGGTTTTATAAACAAGAAGTACAAAAAATTAGGTTTGATGACAAGAGTAATTTATATAAAATTGAAAAAATATTAGGCTTTAAAGGTAAAGGAAAAAATAAACAGTATCTTGTGAAATGGATAGGGTATCCTGATAAGTTTAACAGTTATATAAAAGCGAGTGATGTTAAAAAATTTTAACATTCTTAACATTTCATCATGGAGAGTGAAGATCACTTTTACCTAACGCTACCGTCCTCAGCTTCTATGGACTTACATCCTGACAATAAGATATCAGACTTTACTACTGAATTGCTGCAGAATGTTCAGCTTGAAAGGGAGAGGTATGAAGTAGGGATATGCGAAATGATTTTAGATGGGGATGTTGAAAATGTAACTTCAGAGTACTCAGCATTCATAATTTCTAGAAACACTAAATTTGTTAAAGAAGGTTTGAATATCAAGAACGTTGGGGGTTTAGGTGTGGCGAGTCGAGGGGATATTAATTTCTATTGGGAAGCGTTTTCGGTGGACAGAGGAAAATACAATTCTCTCGATGAGTTGTTTGGACATTTTAACACTAAATTTTTATCAAGCCGAATGTGTACTGATTTGTATTTTCATGTTAAAAAAGTACCTAACGTAAATTATGAAATCGTAACTTTAAAATCAATCATGCCAACCAATTTGAAAGATGAAAGGTTATTCACTTTCCACCGTGCCCATTGGATGCGTCATTGCATTTATATCCCTGATATATCTTTAGAAGATGTAAAGCAAATAGATCCGTCAATCAGCTCTACACTACAGACATATACGAGATATAGCCCTGCTGTTAAAGAGTATCTCGAACGCAGCGACGCAAAGGCTGAAGCTAAAGACTCTATACAACTTCTATGTAACTCATCAGATTTGTTAGAGACGCCTGGTGCAGCATATGTATATTCTGATATTGTTGAACACCAATACGTCGGGAATACAAAAGCACCCCTCTTAAGAGTTATTCATTTCCCACCTGGTCAGAAATTTGTATCATTTCCCAGTGTACACTATTTACCAATGAGTAAATCTCAGTTTGGGTCAATTCGTGTATATATAAGAGACGTTGAAGGCAAAGCTTACCCATTCACTAACGGGACAGCGTTGTGTAAACTACACATAAGAAGAAAGAAGTCTCAATAATGGAACGACATATTTTTAGAGGCTCGAGAACACAGAGGGGTTATGGACTAGGAGGTTTCTTTACATCATTAATGCGACGTGCCATACCTTTATTTAAATCAGGAGGAAGATATTTAACCGGTAAAGCGGCTAGAACAGGGCTTCGTACATTTCAAGATGTTATGGCTGGGGCAGAGCCGCGTATGGCGTTAAAAAGACGTTTAGCTGAAACATCAGATGAAATGCTTGATGATATCAAACGTAAAATAAGGCGTAAAATGACTGGTGAAGGCATTAGACGTAGGAGGTATGCGTAAAAAAACAAAGAGACTTAACAAGAGTCAGAGGGTAGGTAAAAAAAGAAAAAATAATAAGAAAGAAAAGGAAAACAAGTAAACCAAAAAAGAAAGCGTGTAATAGAAAAATAAAAGATATATTTGAAATGTAAAATATGGCAACTGTCAGCCTTAATATAGAGCTACATTTGTAAAAAATGTTCATTAATAGTCGACCCTTAACACCGCTAACATGCATTTCCTCCACCCCTCTAGCATCGATTGCTGTAAATCTGAATTAGATCTATTTACAGTGCTCCCTACTCAGACCAGTATTCTTGAGTCTAATTTTATAAGTATTAACCCTGTGAATTCTGTTACAAATGCTGACGTCCCTGTGGAGTTTCACATCCCCGGCAATTCTGAACATTACCTGGATCCCAGTAATATTTTCCTATATTTAAAAGTGAAATTAGTAAACGAAGATGGATCAGATCTTTCGGATAATGATCATATTGTGTACCCCACCTCGAATTTTTTATACAGCTGTTTCAATCAACTTGAAGTTTTTTTAAATGAAGTATCTCTAGGGTCCTCTGCTGCAAATTACCCTTATCGTACATTTATAGAAACTTTATTGAATTTCTCTGAAGATGCAAAGTACTCCCATCTCCAATCAACAGGGTTTTATAGCTTAAAAGATGAATCTAAAATAGTGGATGCTACTCAGTAAAAGAACCTCTAAAGTACATGATTTTTATGGTAGACTGAATACGGTGATATTTTCTCTCAGGACAGATTATTACTTCCAGCTGTTGACGTACGTGTAAGATTAAGCAGGTCTGACAGCGCCTTTTGCTTTAAATGTTCATAGTAAACCTACAGCAGCAACGCAAGCCCCCTCCCCGATTTTCCAAATTCAAGATGCATATCTTTACGTCAGAAAGGTAAAACTATCGGCCCAGAGACATATGGAGATTGAAAAATCATTAATTACAAGTACTGCTAAATATCCGGTACGACGTGTAGTAGACTAAAATATTTAATTTTGCAACTGGTTTAACGACGATAAACATCAGCAATGTAGTCATGGGCCAGCTCCCTCAAAAGTTAATCGTTGGTATGGTCGAACATGCAGCCTTTGCAGGAAATTACAAAAAGAACCCATATAAAATAGCACCTTTTGGGCTTCGTGAACTCAGTTTACATGTAAATGGTCAACCTTATGGTAGACCTTATAAAACTCTCTATAACAACGGAGAAGGATTATGCGCTAGAGCATTCTATGACTTGATTGCCAACACTGTATCATGCTCGGATATAGGTACAGGAATTAACAAGGCAGATTTCTCAACCAATACTAACTTATATGCATTTGATTTAACAGCAGACTTAACTGGAAATGCAGGTTCTCACCTTAATGTTGTAAAGCATGGAACAATGGGCTTAACATTTACTTTTGAAAAGCCTTTGTCAACTGCTATCTTCAATTATTGTGTATATGGAACACCAGCACTTGGTAGAAATTGATAGAGTACGTAACATATTTACTTATCGTATTATTTTTTAAACAATATGGATGAAGATGAAATACGTAGCCTACTGAAACATGAAAAACGATTTAAAGGTGTGTTCGCTATTGATGAAATAACTAATGTAATTCTGGATAAAGATACTGGTATTATTGTAAACACTTCAGAAAGGACGAAAGCCTATGGACATTGGCTTTTATTATTCCATACGAAGTCATGACGAATTTATTTATATTGACAGTTTACATTTAAACTTGTTTTTATATAATAATAATTATTTGAAAATGTTTTTTAAAAATAATAATGTAAATAGTATAAAATCTTTATGCTACCCTATACAACCTGTATACTCTAAAACTTGCGCATTGTATGTCATATATTTTTTATGTCATTTGTTAGCCCATATTGATTTGACTGTTATAATATCACATTTTGATTGTAAAAATTTATTTAATAATGATGCACTTAGTTTCTAATTATATAATAAAGAAATTGAAATAAATGTATTCTATAGCTATATATATATATATATATATATATATATATATATATATATATATATATATATATATATATATATATATATATATATATATATATATATATATATATATATATATATATATATATATATATATATATATATATATATATATATATATATAATATAAAATGTAAACTTTTTGAATAAAATATGTTTGTAATAAATTTGCTATTCATAACCTATTGTGTGTGTGGTGTGTGTGCCCTTATAGGAGCCCTATGGTTAGCTCCCTCTAATATCGCATTCACTACTACTATTACTATAAAATGTACGCTTAATAGCAAATGAAAGGGGGGGGGTTGAGCTAGGGGCTGGACTCTTGTGAATCATTATATATATATATATATATATATATATATATATATATATATATATATATATATATATATATATATATATATATATATATATATATATATATATATATATATATAGCCTGTATACTTACGAAAATAACAATTAATGTTTTTCTTATTCTTGAATTGTTTTTTTCCTTTCTTGGTATGATTTTCTTCACGTTTCACAAATTAATGACTGAAATAAGCTTGCGAGAGGTCCTTTTATAGGTATGAATTTTTATTTTTTTTTCTTTAGAAAAGCTTTCCCACGATTTAAGCCGGACACCTGATTAGCCTCAGGGTAAACACCTGACGGCCAGGCTTAACTTAGGCCTAAAAAAAGGTTGAACACCTGATTAGCCTCAGGGCAAACACATGATAGTTAGGCTAAACTTAGGCCTAAAAAATAGTTGAACACCTGATTAGCTTCAGGGTAAACACCTGGTGGTTAGGCTTAACTTAGGCCTAAAATATGGATGCCCATAAGGTAAACACCTAGCTTACTGTGACGGGCGCGACAAAACCCCAGAGGTTGTGTGATACGGGTGACAAGATTGCAAGCATGTTTTAACAAGATTTCAACATGAATAATGATTTTATTAATTAATTAATACCTTTTTTTTAAACCTCCGTATATTTATATATATATATTATTTATTTGTTTAATTTAATTAAATATTTTTTTTAATTAATTAAATTTTTTTTTAGTTAATTTTTTTTAAATTTTTTTTTAATTAAATAACTTTTTTTGCAACATTATAATGTTGCAAGCAACATTGCATGCAACTGTATGCAATTGCATGCAGTTGCATTTGACCGACAATATTCCCTCCCTACTACTGGTGTTCCTCTAGGTTTTGTCCTATCCCTAACTCTTTTTCTACTTTTAATTAACGATCTTCATTCTATTGCTTCATTTTCTATCCACTTCTATGTTTGTGACTCTACTTTTCATTGCTCTTTTCGCTCTGAAAGATTTCCCCCCACCAACAGCAGTTAGTTGACGCTAGGTTTGTGCTCTTGGTGCAACTGACCCCTGATCTTTCTCTTATTTCAAATTTGGGCAGTGAAAACATGGCGGTTTTTAATGCCATTAAAACCAAATCCTCCATTTCTCTACTCAACACAACCTTTCTTTTTCTCGTGATCTTTCTTGGAAAGATCACATTACCTCTATTTCTAAACAAGTTTCTATGAGCTTTTGTGCTCAAAGGCGCCTTTCTAATTTCTTTGCGCCACCCCAGTTGTTTACTCATTATAGGGGGTTGTTCGCCCCTGAATGGAATGCATCTCACATATCTGGGTGGTTCCACTAATAGAGCTCTCTTGGAAAAAGGTAGAATCTAGGGGTTTTCATCTTATAAACTCTTGTGCTCTCACTTACTCTCTCCTATCTCATTTTACCCTTTGAATTATGGAGTTTTTCTCTGTATACTCACACAATTCCAACAGACTTCTGAGCTCTCGCATCAAATACCTCCTCCAGTGGGAAAGGCTTGTGCGACTTGCTTTTCTACACAGTCTTTTCCTTTCTTTGTCCAAATCTTGAACCCAAATCTTAAATGCTAAGCTCAATCTTACATGTATTCTGCTGGTAAAATCTGGTACATACTCCCTTATTCTGCTTTCCCAACTTTCTTTGACTTGCACACTTTCAAACGCCGTGTATCGGGACATGTCCTTAAATCGACCTTAATTCTCTTATCTTCCAGTTCTGGTGGAAATCGTAGGTCTCTGTTTGATCTTTGTCAACAAGAGGATATATATATATATATATATATATATATATATATATATATATATATATATATATATATATATATATATATATATATATATATATATATATATATATATATATATATATATATATATATATATATATATATACGTAAGAATAAAACCATATAAATAGTAGAAATTCAGAAAGAGAGATGTTTAGAAATCAAAACTTTTTATTAGACTTTATCGAAGGCCTACGATATGACTAGAGCGAAAGCAAAATATTCACCGAATTATTAAATTTTCCGAATACTAAAAAATATATAATGGCAAGTTTTGATGTAGAAAGTTTGTTTACAAACTTAAACATTGTATTTAAATCATTATTTACAAATAATGCTCTGGATAAATCAAGTTTTCAGGAATTAAAGCATATTGCAACAAAAAAAATTTTTTTTTTTATTATCTTATAAAATTTTATGAGCACACCAGTGGTGTTGCCATGGGTAGTCCCTTAGGACCTACTCTAAGTAACATTTTCATATGAATGTCCGGAGGAATTTAAACCGTTTTTTTACAGAAGATATGTGGATGATTCCTTTCTATTTTTTAAATCCAGAAATGGATTTAAAAATAGGAAGGAAAAAAATTTCAAACTAGCTTTTATAGGAAGCCAACATTCACAGGATTAACACTAAATTCAGTTCTTTTATCCCATATGTATATATATATATATATATATATATATATATATATATATATATATATATATATATATATATATATATATATACAGTATATAGGGTTTTGCTATACCGCCATGGTTGTTTAATATGTTAATGGATATTGTCAGGAGAATGGAGAGGGTGGAGAAGGGTGTTAGATTGAGAAGTATGGAAGGTGAATGGTAAATTGTCTTTCTGTTTGTTGCTGATGTGATATCGGAGGAGAGGCTAAGGACGTTAATGAAGGAATTATGAGGGAATGTATACATCTAATGGTATCAAAGAAAATCCAGCAAAAAAGTAAATTAATGAAGATTGGATGGGGAGAATAAGGTAGTAAGAGGAGAGGAATCGGGGGTATCGAGATAGGGGATGAGAGATTTGAAGAGGTGGAAGAGTTCAAATATCTGGGAGGAATATGTGGAAAAGGGGAAATATAGGTAAAAATGTTTGAGAGTATATGTCTACTAACGGTAGTGTATATAAGGATACTCAGATGAGAAAATGAATGAAAGTTTTCGAGATGATTAAGATCGATATGTGGTTTGAGAATGATAGATAGGATAAGGAACGATAGAATAAAGGGGATGTGTGAATGGAAGAGGAGAATAGAAGGTAGAGCTGAGGAGGGAAAATTGAAGTGGTTTGGACATAGTATAGTTGAAGGGTGAATGAAGATAGTATGATGGTTAGAGAGGTGAGATAAAAAATGGAGGGGGGAAGGGAAGGGGAAGGCGAAAGTGGAGATGATAGATGAGGTGAGGGAAATTTTAGGAGAGAGAAGTTTGAGTGTAGAAGAGGGTAGGAGAGTTGCTTAGGAAAGAGATAGCTGGGGAGCCGTGGTGAAAGGAAATCGGAGGTAGGAGATGTGAATGTTTATGTGTGTGGGAACTGTGGGGGAGCACCACCCCACGAGAATGGAAAAGGTGATTTGTCATATATATATATATATATATATATATATATATATATATATATATATATATATATATATATATATATATATATATATATATATATATATTATATATATATATATATATATATATATATATATATATATATATATATATATATATATATATATATATATATATATATATATATATATATATATATATATATATATATATATATATATATATATATATATATATATATATATATATATATATATATATATATATATATAATGGTGTATGCATCACACATCTGGGGTAGTTTCACTCATAGAGCTCTCCTTTAAAAGGTGGAGTCTAGGGTTTTTCATCTTATCAACTCTTCTGCTCCCACTAATTCTCTCCAGTTTTTTTCTGCCCATCGAGCTGTTGCATCACTCTCTCTATATTATTGCTATTACAATAAACACTGCTCTTCTGAATTCTCACGTCGCATACCTTCTCCATTGAGAAGGGCTCGCGCGACACGCCTTTCTACACATGCTAATCCTTTCTGTGTCCAACTCTCCAACCCCAGAATTTCCCGTTATGCTCTATCTTTCATGTACTATACTCGTAAAGTCTGGAACACACTCCCTTCATTTATTTTCCCAACTTCCTATGACATACACCTTAAAACGCTGTATATCGGGACATGTCGGCCTTTTAAATTGACCCGATCTCTGGATTGCTTCCGAACTCTGGTGGTAATTTGGTAGGCCTCCGAACTTTGGCCGCCAGAGGTAATATATATATATATATATATATATATATATATATATATATATATATATATATATATATATATATATATATTATATATATATATATATATATATATATATATTTTTATTTATTTATTTATTTATTTCGCCATCACCCTTCCCACTTTCGTGGGGTGGTGCCCGCCATAATTCCCATACAAACATACCCATTCTTATCTTTCAACCCCTTTCACTACCGCCCTCCATCTCACTCTGTCCTCCGCAAGTCTTCTACCTTCTTCTAAACTCAAATTCCTTCCACCCAAAATCTCTCTAACTCCATCCATCCATCTCCATTTTGGCCTTCCCCTCCCCCTACCACCTTCCACCTCGGATCTAAGTACCTTGCCCACCATTCTGTCCTCATTCATTCTACACACATGTCCAAACCATTTTAGCACACCTTCCTCTGCTCTAGCAATTAAACCCCTCTTCCATTTACACATCTCTTTTATTCTGTCATTTCTAATCCTATCCATCCTTCTTACTTTACATATCGCTCTCAAACCTTTCATCTCAAAGACATTCAAACTTTTCCTCGCTCTAGCACTTAACATCCATGTTTCACATCCATACATTACAGAAGGTAAGCACATACATTCAAACATTCTTATCTTTATTTCTTTTGAAATGTTTCCTTTCTTCCATACTTCTCTTAGACCCCCCAACACTTTCATTCCCTCTATCACTCTATTCTTTATTTCTTTTTCCGTCCCACCCTTACCTTCCACCAACATTCCTAGATATTTAAATTCATTCACCTCCTCAAGTTTCTTTCCCCCCACTTCTACACCCCCCCAATCCTCCCTCCACATCTCTTCATCCCCACCTCCAATCCTCATAACTTTACTCTTCCCTGGATTGACTTTCAATCTCATATTTACACATTTCCTCTCAAACTCTCTCACAAGTGTTCTCAACTTTTTCTTCAGAATCTGCCACCAACACCACATCATCTGCAAAAAGTAAAACATTCACATCCCATTCACCTTCCATGTTACTCAACCTAATGCCCTTCCCTTCTCTCTCCATTTCCCTGACTACACCATCCATCAATAGATTGAATAGCCATGGCGACATAACACACCCCTGTCTCAATCCCACTCCTATGCTAAACCAGTCTGAAAGTTCTCTCTTCACCCTCACTCTTGACCTACAATTTGCATAAAAAGCTTTCACCCCCTTCAGTAATTTCCCTTTCAACCCCCTTTCCATTAATATTTCGAATAGCTTTCTCCTGCATACTCTATCATATGCTTTTTCTAAATCCAGAAAAACATACATACCCCATTTTATTTTTTTCACGCAATTTCTCTGTAATCAATCTCAGTGTGAATACCTGGTCCACACACCCCCTACCCTCCCTAAAACCCCCTTGTTCCTCACCCATTCCCTCACTTGTCAATTCTTTCATTCTCCTCACTAACACCTTCGCATAAATCTTTCCAATCACGCTCAGCAGACTAATACCCCTATAATTTTTACACACCATCTTATCACCTTTTCCTTTGTATATAGGTACAATGCAGGAGTCCTGCCACTCCTGAGGCACTCTCCCTTCTCTCCAACACACATTAAACAATCTCACCAACCAGTAAATCAACTCTCTAGGTCCTTCTTTTATCATCTCTCCGTATATACCATCCATTCCTGCAGATTTTCCTTTCTTTACCTTTCTCACCGCTACTTCCACCTCATCTTTACTAATATTTATCTCCTGATTCTCGATAACTGCTTCTCCATCATTTTCTACCCCTCCCCCATTACTAATCTCTCTCTCTCTCTCTCTCTCTCTCTCTCTCTCTCTCTCTCTCTCTCTCTCTCTCTCTCTCTCTATATATATATATATATATATATATATATATATATATATATATATATATATATATATATATATATATATATATATATATATATATATATATATATATATATATATATATATATATATATATATATATATATATATATATATATATATATATATATATATATATATATATATATATATATATATATATATATATATATATATATATATATATATATATATATATATATATATATATATATATATATATATATATATATATATATATATATATATATATATATATATATATATATATATATATATATATATATATATATATATATATATATATATATATATATATATATATATATATATATATATATATATATATATATATATATATATATATATATATATATATATATATATATATATATATATATATATATATATATATATATATATATATATATATATATATATATATATATATATATATATATATATATATATATATATATATATATATATATATATATATATATATATATATATATATATATATATATATATATATTATATATATATATATATATATATATATATATATATATATATATATATATATATATATATATATATATATATATATAATTTTTAGATTGTACAAAACTTTTATATTTTTTTGTTGGAGTTCTTTTACAACTTTGTTCAAACTTATTTTTTTCTTTATGCTTTTTTATTTTTCTTCGCTTGAATAGTTGTTATTTTATTTATTTTTAGTATTGCCTTTCATAGTTTTGTTGCTTTGCAATGGTTTTCCCTCGTCGTTTCCTTAAGAAACGGCATTTCGCAATGACATGATCGATACTTTGTTTCGTGTTGCACACACAAAAAGATCTCCTTTGTGAGCGCAAACACACAAACACTCCTTTTTAGTGTCCTTTTCACTCCATTTCGAGTCATATAAGTCTTGCTTCGATGTGACAAGTGTTACCATTTTCCTTCATAATTTCCGAGATAGTTATTATTTTGAAGATAAATTTTTATTTTTATTTTTATTTATTTATTTATTTATTTTTTTTGAGAATGTCTTAGAATTTTGGGAGCATTCTGGCATTGTTTTATAGAGTTTTATTCTTGGAGAATTTCTAGAAGAATTTTCTCCGTTTCTTCGTAAGAAATTTAATCTTTTTTATTTCTTTTTATATGTCTAACATTTAAGGTTTTAGGTTTTATATTATTATTCTTTCTTATGAAGCAATGCGCCTTTTTTCTCTATATTAGCGCCATGTATCTTTTTTCTTGTAGTTCAGCAACCTTTATGGAACGTTTTTTTTAATGACTTTTTGAGTTTTATGTCCCCTTTAATAGCAATAAACGCAAAGTTAATTTATTGTCAAAGAAGTTTATTGCAACCTTTTCCATTCCCTCTGGATAGTAATTTTATAATCATTCTTTATATGATGTTACTCTAATGATTATTTCAGTCATTCAAAGGTCTGTGGAGCCACTTACATGATATTAGTATTTATTGCATATATATATATATATATATATATATATATATATATATATATATATATATATATATATATATATATATATATATATATATATATATATATATATATATATATATATATATATATATATATATATATATATATATATATATATATATATATATATATATATATATATATATATATATATATATATATATATATATAGATAGGCGCGTCCCGTAGCTCAGTTGTCAGAGCGCTCACTTAGCACGCGAGAGGACCGAGGTTCGAGGCTCGGTCGGGACGTGGGAATTTGAGTCATTCCCATTTACGCTAGCTCTGGCTCACTCAGCCGTTAATGAGTACACTAGTGAAATGCTTGTCACTGGTGGGTAATAATCCGGTATCCGAGATAGGTCTGGCCAACCAGCGGTGTAGCCGTTAGGCCCTTGCTACCCTGTGGCCCTCCTCGAAGGGTTCCAATTGACAGGACTTGTCCTACCTGGGGGTTGGTGATTATTTATATATATATATATATATATATATATATATATATATATATATATATATATATATATATATATATATATATATATATATATATATATATATATATATATATATATATATATATATATATATATATATATATATAAATGCAAATTTATTTAGCAGAATAAATTAAATTCTTTGAATTTAATTAACATTCTCCTAATATTTCTAAATGATCTAATTATATAAACATTATTGTTCTGTTCTTATCATTTGTATTCTTTGTTCTATTCTTAAAGCAGATAATTTATAAAGTCTTGTTAAAGGGTTTTCAGTCGAGTGAAAAAGGCTCACTTCGTTTATCCTATAATGGAGGAATGAGCAATAGACTGACTATTTATGACTTTGTAAATGAGGGAGAATGGCAGAGAAATTGTTTTAGGTCTCTCTGGGGATAAGACATTAAGTTATTCGATGCAAAAATAATGACATTCAAATCAGGAATACAAATCATAATTGAATATGAGCACGAAAATTTATACTTTCTTTTTTTCTCTCTCTTCGTACACGTTTTCATCCCTACACAATATATATATATATATATATATATATATATATATATATATATATATATATATATATATATATATATATATATATATATATATATATATTTCACTGTCACTTTTCCCACTTTCGTGGGGTATTGCCCGCCACAATTCCCTTACAAACATACCCATTCTTACCTTTCAACCCCTTTCACCTCCGCCCTACATTTATATATATATATATATATATATATATATATATATATATATATATATATATATATATATATATATATATATATATATGTATGTATGTATATTATATAAATATGTATATATAAATATATATTTTTTTATTTATTTCACTGTCACCTTTTCCACCTTCGTGGGGTGGTGCCCGCCACAATTCCCTTACAAACATACCCATTTTTACCTTTCAACCCCTTTCACCACCTCCTCCATATTGAAATTTGGAAGGAAGGTTGGGTGTTTTCTTGTCCTTGAATATTCATATATATATATATATATATATATATATATATATATATATATATATATATATATATATATATATATATATATATATATATATATATATATATATATATATATATAGAAGGAGGACATAGCACCGTCCGAAGCGATGCAAGTACCCCCCATTGGGCATAACCCACGGAGTGATAGGATGGGCTAGACCATTCCGTTTCACTCCGTTGCCCTTTGGTTCGTTCCTTTTCGCGTTTCATCTTCTCAGAGGGTCTCTAGTGTACCCTTGACTCACATTGGAGTGCCTATGCTCCAACCTTCCTCCTTCTTCACATGTGTCCTACAATATTTACAAACGCTTATACTTACATTACCTATTAAATTAATCAAAAATGGCAAAACCTAAATCTGCCTCGGAGAATCCAAGAGGGGCGGATTCCAAATATAACCCCTCATCTACTCCTTCCCCCATCACCACTTGGGAGTTGGTGGCCTCCGGTGATGGGGTTGGCGCCACCAAGGCCTCTATGCCGGCTTGCCCTTGTGCACGGTCTTCGTTTTTCATTAATTTCTGCAACATTCGCGGTCTTTTTTCTAATCTCCACTTTGTCGAACACCACCTCTCTTCTTCTAGACCTCATCTCCTGTTCTTAACTGAAACTCAGGTGTCTGAGTGCTCTGACAGCAAACCCTACTCTGTTTCCTCCTACTGTCTCTATCCTCAATTTTCAGCCAATGGCGGATGTTGCGCATATGTGCGCAACGATGTTGTTTGTTCTCGTGTCTCTAATTTGGAGTCTTCTGAATTCTCAACTTTATGGCTCAAACTTTCTTGCAACTCTACAACTGAATTTACTTGTTCTGTCTACTTATCTCCTAACTCTACAGACTATCCAAAATTCTTCGACTATCTTTAACGTCAAAATAGAACACATTCTTTCTTCTTCTCCTTTCTCCGAAATCATCATTTTAGGTGATTTCAATGTTCACCACCGCCAATGGCTTTCATCTAGTTCTCAAGATCCAGCTGGTGAACTCGCCTTCCAATTTTCTATCCAGAACAACCTTGAGCAGTTGGTGCAACTCCCTACCCGTATCCCTGACCGTCTTGGTGATGAACAAAACATTCTAGACCTTTTTCTAACTTCTAATCCTTCTCCTTTTACTGTTAAACTCTTTCTTCCTCTGGTTCATCCGATCATTTTCTTATCTCCGTATCTTGTCCTGTCTCTTCAAGTCTTCCGCAAGAACGGCCCCCGCCCTCGGCGAGGAGACGTTTATGGCATTTCGATGTCACTAACTGGCCCGACTTGCTGTCGTACTTTTCTGATTTTCCATGGAATGATTACTGTTTCCGTGGGAGGGGTCCCTCGGAGTATGCAGAGCGCATAACTGAGGTGATTCTCTGGCATGGAGGCGTACATTCCATATCCTTTCTTTTCCACTAAACCTAATAAACTTTGGTTTAACTCTGCTTGTTCTCGTGCTATCCGCCGCAGGGATGCTGCCTTCAGGCAGTACCGTCGTCTTCAAACTCCAGAATCTCATGCAACTTATATTTCATCCCGGAATCGTGCAAAATCTATTCTTCGAGATACTAAAAACTCTTTTCTCCGTCGCAAATGCAATAATCTTTCTGGCTTCTCTTGGTCACGCCCTTTCTGGCATTTTGCAAAAAATGTCAACTCTAACTTTGCTTCTTCTTCTTTCCCTCCTCTAGTATCTTCTGACGGTTCAACTTCCGTTTTGCCATCCTCTAAAGCTGAACTCTTTGCTCAAAATTTTGCCTTAAATTCAACCTTAGACGATTCCGGAGCTGTTCCTACTCCTTCAACCCCCTCTAACTCAATTATGGCTAAAATTGTAATTTCTTCTAAAGACGTCACTTCTACTCTCTCTGAGCTTTATGGGCTTGCACCATCTTAATTTCGTACTTTTTGGGGGTAAAACTTATTTGTAAACTTTTCCTTTTTTTCATCAATTAAATAGTAAAATCTATGCTGATTCCAAATCTGTAATCTGTTTTTCAAAATTCCAAGTGGTTCCCGAGAAAAAGACTTTTCAATTAACACCTGTCATATGACCTTGAAATTGTTAATACACGTACTCCATGCAATTTTTTTGTGGTATTTAGTCATTATAATTTGTTTTGTAACATTCCTATAGCAAATTTTTTTGCTGATTTTAAAAATGTAATTAGTTTTACATATTTCCAAATGGTTACTGAGATATGGCCACTAAAATAATCTCAAAAGGGGGCCCCCAATATATAGGGGGGGAAAATTTTAGGGGGGAATTTTTTTTTTTTTTTTTTTCAGCAATTTTATAGTAAAATCTATGCTGATTCCGAATCTGTATTTAGTTTTTATTAACTCCGAACGGTTTCTGAGAAAAAGACTTTCAAGTGACACCTGTCAATGATCTTCAAAATGTCGGCAAATCACTCTCAAAGAAAATTTTTTTCTTTTTTAAATTTTTAAAATTATATTGAAACAGTTTTATAGAAAATAATACGCAGAATCCAGATATGTAATTAGTTTTCCATAATTCAAAATAGTTACCGAGATATTACCACTCAAAAAATGTGACAGAGGGACCCTGCATGGGAAGGACACTAACTTTGGGGGGTTCAAAAAATATTTTTTTTTTCATCAATTCTTTAGAAAATTATATGCTGATTCCAAATCTGTAATTAGTTTTTTTTAATTCCAAGCGGTTCCTGAGAAAAAGACTTTTCAAGTGACACCTATCGAATGACCTTGGGTTTGGCAATATGTGGCAACTTCAAAAAAAATTTTTTTCTATAAATTTAGAATTTTGCTTTTAGTATATTCTTATAGGAAATAATATGCAGATTCCAAATATGTAATTAGTTTTTCCTAACTCCAAATAGTTCCTGAGATATGACCATTCAAATGTTCAATGCATTTTATAAATTAAATTTTGAGTTTTACGTTTTTTTAATTTTCTGAAAATCGCACTTTCAAAACATAAAAATTCGTCAAAAAAAAATGAGCCCAACGATCATTTTCAAACTTTTTTTATTGAATTACAGACAGTTAGAGGAAAATAAACACATCTATCTGATCCCCAGATTAATGGCGGTTAATTTTTAATATTTATTTGAACTTAAAAAATTTAAAAAAAATGAAAATTCAAATATTTGCGATGACTTTGTGCAGCGCTTAAACCATCTAAGCTACCAGCTATTATTAAAATAATGCGTTCATTTTATTCCTACGTATTTTCCTATATCTTTAAAAGAAAAAAGAAAAGCAAACATAAAATATTTTATATTTTATTAAGGATTTAGTGAAAAAAGTGAAAATGGGTTTGGTCCACTATAAAAAAAAAACTAGCCCAACGATGAGTCTCATGTTACCGAAATATATGCATTAATGTTTACCCTTTAAAGTCGTTTTCTTCTCACGTCTATAAAAAATGGTTGAAAAACCAGTTGGAGGGATCCCTTAGTGTAAGAAGGCGATCGGTCCTGATGCTATTCCTCCTGTGGTTCTCAAAACTTGTGCTTCCGAGCTTGCACCCTGCCTTAGTAAACTATTTCGTCTATGTCTTTCTACTTCAACCTTCCCTTCTTGCTGGAAACGTGCGCTCATTCAGCCTGTGTCGAAGAAGGGGGACCCCTCTCAGCCCTCTCACTCTCGTCCTATTTCTTTAACCTCCGTTCTTTCTAAAGGTTTCGAATCTATCCTTAACAGGAAGGTTTGGAAACATCTCAAATCTTCAAATCTTATGTCAGATCGCCAGTATGGCTTTCGAAAGAAACGCTCTACTGGTGATCTTCTTTCCCTTCTCTCTGACTCTTAGTCCTCCGCTCTTCGGCATTTCGGTGAATCTTTTGCTGTGGCAAAGGACATATCGAAAGCTTTCGATAGAGTCTGGCACAAAGCTTTGATTTCCAAACTTCCCTCTTTCGGAATCTATCCTTCTTTCTTTGACCTTCTCTCTGATTTCCTTTCCGTTCGTTCTATAGCAGCTGTTGTAGACGGCCACCGTTCATCCTATAAATCTATTAATAAATAGTGATGTTCCTCAAGGATCTGTCCTATCCCCAACACTTTTTCTTCTTTTCATTAATGACGTTCTCTCTATTACTTCATCTCCTATCCACTCCTATGCTGATGACTCCACCCTTCATTACTCTTTTCCTTTTGAAAGACGCCTCTTCCAGTAACAGTTAATAGAGGCAAGGAGGGTGGCCTTGGAGCAACTAACCTCTGATCTATCTCTCATTTCAAATTGGGGCAAAGAAAACATGGTCGTTTTCAATGCCTCAAAAACTCAATTCCTCTCTCTCAACTCGACACAATCTTCCACACAACTACAATATCTTCTTCGAAAACACGCAACTCAAACCTTCATCTCTCCTCAATATTCTCGGTGTTTCTTTTTCTCGAGATCTTTCTTGTAAAGATCACATTACCTCTCTTTCCAAACAAGCTTCTAAGAGGTTGGGTGTTCTGAGGCGCCTTCAATATTTCTTCACACCACCCCAGTTGCTTGCTTTGTATAGGGGTGTTGTTCTCCCCTGTATGGAGTATGCGTCACACATCTGGGGTGGTTCCACACACACAGCTCTCCTGGAAAAGGTGGAGTCTAGAGCTTTTCGCCTTATCAATTCTCCTGCTCTCACTAATTCACTCCAATCTCTTTCTGCCCGTCGAAATGTTGCGTCACTCTCTCTTTACTATCGCAATTACAATGGACACTGCTCTTCTGAACTCTCTCGTCGCATACCTCCTCCATTAAGAAGTGTTCGTGCGACTCGTCCTTCTACACAGTCTCATCCTTTCTCTGTGCAACTCTCTGACCCCAGACTTAACCGTTTTGCTCAATCTTACATGTACTCTACTGGTAAAGTCTGGAACAGACTTCCTTCATCTATTTTCCCAACTTCCTATGACTTAGGCACCTTGAAACACCGTGTATCAGGTCATGTCGGCCTTTAATTTGACCATGTTTCCTGACTTTCCTCCCAACTCTGGTGGAACATTGGTAGGCCTCTGGCCTTTGCCCACCAGAGGAGAAATAAAAAAAAAAAAAAAAATTATATATATATATATATATATATATATATATATATATATATATATATATATATATATATATATATATATATATATATATATATATATATATGAGTAGTTGAGCACCAGTGTCTCCGGGGAGACACCCCTGGGACAGAGTCCCTTATAAGGTATTCTATCTCACCTCCTCTACCCTGCCTACAATCTACCGACTACCCCTTTTCCCACCCCCTACCTCCCACGCTCCTCCCGCACACGCGCCGATTATAACTTTCAGATGATTACTTAATAAATTG
>SEYY01021743.1:0-2500 GCA_009176605.1 Armadillidium nasatum
ATATATATACTATATATATATATATATATATATATATATATACATATATATATATATATATATATATATATATATATATATAATATATAATATATATATATTATATATAAAAAATAACAAATTTTGCTTAAATGTTATTTTCAAGGAGCAGAAAACTACTTAAAATTTCTAGAAGTAAAAAAAAATATTGTTGTCACGATACTGAGGATAAAATATCGATGTATCGAAATATCGCTTCTGAACATTGAAAAATACCCTGCTCGTAAGGGTTTTAAGGAATGTATAAAGAAGGGTGTCCTCGTCCGCACTGGTTAACTTCAACTAATCTGAAGAATGTCTTCTGAAGGAAAAGAACCATGGGTAGGGGATTGTACTTCCATGAGCCCATCAAACCCAAAGTAAGTAAAGAAGGGTGATTTTTAATAAAAATCGTATGACTTGTTTTTGAAAACAACAATCGTATTTCTTATATATATCGGGACGGATAATAGTATTTATAAAACTCTTATTTAAATTAGATAGCAAAAATGTATTTTTTTTTTTTTTTTTTTTTGTAGAATGTCCTTTAACTAATAAATCATATGACTTGTTTTTTGAAAACAACAATCGTATTTCTTCTTTATTAGTTAAGGACATTCTACAAAAAAAAAAAAATAGCTATCTAATTTAAAAAAAAAAAAATTTTATTATTATCCGTCCCGATTTACCTTCTAAAAATATCGGGACCACCCCGATAAAATCGGGACGGATGGTCACCTTACCCTAGCGGCCTAGCCCATAGTCTAGCCAGATGTTATTCCGTGTCCGTCATTGAAGGTTTACAATCCACTCTTAATTGATCGTACTTGTGATATTACTTATATTATTATATATATATATCATCTTATTTAATTCACCATTCTAATTTAACTTAATTTTATAGATGTTAGTTTACGCTATTTCTTGCTCTTATCGTTAAATTACTTTAAATAATAACATTTACCAAAGGGGGTGCCGACATTTTTTGGTCGATTATTATTTTTTTAAATAAAATTTTTAAATTTTGAAGATAAAAAATTCAAACTTGGTAGTTGGACATAATTGGGGAAGATACACACATATGCATACTTGT
Source organism: Armadillidium nasatum (assembly GCA_009176605.1). NCBI lineage: Eukaryota > Metazoa > Arthropoda > Malacostraca > Isopoda > Armadillidiidae > Armadillidium > Armadillidium nasatum. The sequence goes on from SEYY01021743.1 coordinate 1,112, forward strand.
AAAATTTTTGTAGGGTCAGTGGTTTAGGAGATCCCCCACCCAACCCCCCTTTTGAATAACTTTTTTAGTACTTGACCAATGAACTTCAAATTTTCTAGAATTCTTTAGGAATACATTTGCTAAAGTTCGCATAATTTTTTTTTATATATATCTAAAAAAAAAGGTTTTTTTTTTTATAGTTTCCAATATTCAATTAGATAAGAAATTAGAAAAAAAAAAATTGGGGTGAGGGGGAAACTATAAAAAAAAACCTTTTTTTTTTTTTTTTATATATATTAAAAAATTTTATGCGAACTTTAGCAAATGTATTTCTAAAGAATTCTAGAAAATTTGAAGTTCATCGGTCAAGTACTAAAAAATAATTCAAAAGGGGGAATTGGGTGGGGGATCTCCTAAGCCATTGACCCTACAAAAATTTTACAAGTATGCATATGTGTGTATCTTCCCCAATTATGCTCAACTACCAAGTTTGAATCTTTTATCTTCAAAATTAAAAATTTTATTTCAAAAAATAATCGACCAAAAAATGTCGGCACCACCTTAATTAACTTGACAATTTACCCATAATATAATTATTTATGTACTCACCCAGGGGTCTGGGTCATTGAAGAATTCTCCTTCCAAGGTATTCTCTTTATAAATTTTAATTATTCCAAGGGACTTTTACTTCTTATTTATTTCAATCCCTTTCACGTCTCTTACTACTATATCTTAATTCAAAGTAAACCTTTATTTTTGAATCATGTACTATGGGAAAGAAAGAACATAGCAATTTCCTTTCAATTTATATATATATATATATATATATATATATATATATATATATATATATATATATATATATATATATATATATATATATATATATATATATACCGACCGGGGCCCTGGCCCCGGCTAAAAATCAGGGAAAACCGGGGTTTGCCTGCCGGGGTTAAAATGGCAAATTGTACCTTGAGGGGACAATCCAAATTTTTTTTTGAAATTTTCAGAGTAAATATAGCTTTTTCCTGGAAAAAAAGTCCATTTCTAGCGTTTTTCTGAGTCTATAACTGCAAAAAAGTTTTTTTTTTTTTTGAGGGGAAATTTGACCCTTTTCAAATGAATGGCGGGGCCAAACCACTTTTCGGAACAGCTTGAAATTTGGATGTATATTCATAATCCTATTGGTAACGAAAACATGTAACAGACATTTGTTCCCAGAGTTATAGAAAAAAATGTTATAAGCCCAAAACAGAAACTATAGAAAAAAAATTTGAAAAAAAAATCCCCTTTTTTTTTTCAATATTTTTTTTTAAAATAAACTATAACTATAGCATTCCTTATTTTTAGAAGGGTGCATAGAGGAGGGATGGGGCTACAAATTCTTCTCTATATTTTATTCGCTGC
>SEYY01021743.1:7500-30355 GCA_009176605.1 Armadillidium nasatum
GGATTTTGAGGAGAGAAAGATTTAGATGAAGAAGGAATGAACTTGCTCATCCCATCAACGATTACAGCCCCCACCTTATCAGCAGAGACTGACGCGTCTTCAGAGACAAAAGCAGTCCATCCAAGGATAGTTAGCATAGAAGCAACGCAAAGCCCCCCAGTCAGCCCGATTAAAGTGCCAGAAGATACGCTTAGGGCAGGGTGGAGCAGTTGGAGAGAAAGCTTGAAAATTAAGAGTAATTAGGTTGTGGTCAGATTTACCAATAGGTGCGAAGACAGCGTATTTGTAGAGAGAAGGACTAGTAATGAAACATAAGTCATGAGTGTTTAAGAATTATATATATATAAGGAGCCAAGCGTCAAACATATAACCATCTATTATTTATTATCAACTTCATAAGAATCAAAATTTATGGTTGTGGTTTGGTAGGAATCCTAACCAAGTTAACCCCCATGTAACACCATGATGAAGGTATGTAATAGTACAGCTTTTTATTTTCTCATATGCGAGTTCAACCACTTGGCAAATTGCAGACCCATCCAAAAAAAAAATAAAAAATGTTTAAAAAAAAAAAAAAAAAATTTTTTTTTTTGTTTGTTTTTTTTTACTTTAGCCGGTTCTGATGTACGAATATAAATATATGTATGTATATATGTAAATAAAATTTAAAAGAAAAATATTTCTGTAAGATAGTGAATGAGTAAAAGTAACAAGATTTACAATTTTTTATCATGTTGCTTGTTTTTAGTGTGCACAACTAACCAAAAAAAAAAAAAATTTGAGTGATAAATAAAAATTGAAATGCTACCAATGGAGTGAAAATGATCCAAAATAACGTAAATGTAGTAAGCATACCATATTTAAGAAGCAGAATGGAAATATAATTAATAAAATAAATGCAATAGATAGACGTATATAGAAATGAAATAAAAGAAGCCTATATATATATATATATATATTATATATATATATATATATATATATATATATATATATATATATATATATATATATATATATATATATATATATATATATATATATTATATATATATATATATATATAATATATAAATGATGGGGTGAGTGGAAAAATTTTTGATGATGACAATTACAGCAAATTATGATGATGATGTAGATGAAATTGAAAAGTATATTTCAAAATTTTTCATAATTTTATTAAATTTAACAATTTTATACTAAGGGAGATACAAATTTTCAGCTACATTTTTTCTCCCTTTTGTTATTTTTGGCACAAAAGACATTGCTTACTTGTAACTTCCCTTTTTCTAGGGAGTATTTGAAATTCTTGCGGATATTATTTTTTATTTTGCATGTTACTTGCCTATTTTATTGTTTTTGTTTTTCCCACAGAAGTGAATGGCACTTACCTTCAGGATTAACAGTCAGGCACTGCAAATTTACGGGGTTTGCTACTCCAAATCTTGAATTCTTTTCAAGAAGAAGAAGAATCTGCTTCTCATTTACCAGGGAGTGAAGATTTTTGAGGAAAATTTTAGTAAGTTTACTTTTAATATAGTTTAAAATTTTATCATTTAGAGTCTACTATCATATATATATATATATATATATATATATATATATATATATATATATATATATATATATATATATATATATATATATATATATATATATATATATATATATATATATATTATATATTATTATTATTATTTTTGTTCTTAAATGAAAAGCTTTCATAAACACTAATGTCTGTATTTTTTAAGTCAGAAACTTTTATCTTGTTTTCTACTAACTGTGATTTAGCTATCACATGTAAATTAAATGATATATTCTGATCATTGTACGCAAGGTGTCCTCAACTGTATCATTAACTATCAACCAAAGAATCTTCATTTACAAATATTAGATCTATTAATGTATTGATATCTCATGTTGCTTTATCTACTAAAAATATTACTAAAATTTTTTTACTAGAGAAAGTACCCCAATCTATGTCTTTAAATAACTAATAAGAAATAAGTTATACTGTGTTCATCTACTCTGCTCTTCATGTTTTAGTGCTTTCTGCTGGTTCTAACTGTTATGTTGCTACTCTATATTTGATAGTATCTGTCACTCAGTCTTTAAGAAAAAGTTAATCAGTATGTGAGTGATAAGGTTTATTGCAATTTAGTCAGCTTATTGAGTACTTTTGACAAAGTTTTGGGGTGTTGGTAATTTGGTTTTACGTGCTAACTCAGTTGACATAGTTTAAAATTTGGTTCAATAAATATATTGTATGAATAATTGTGGGGTTGGTTGGATTTTTTCCACGTGGTAAATTACTTGAATTCCTTTGTTAATAAAGATTGAGTTCACAACAGAGTTGTCATTTATCAGATATTACCACTAGGGACCGACTGGGGTTGGAATTTGGCCGGGGCCGGGGCCGGGGTCACCCAAATTTGGCCGGGGTTTCCTAAAATTTTTAAAGAGGTCAAAAGCACTGAAATTTAAGGTTAATAAAATTAGATATAAGGTTTATTTAATTGTAAGGAAGGAGTAGAATAGCGAACATTCACTTAAATTAATGATTATATGCATTTTCTCCAAAAAAAATTACAATAGTTAAAGTTTAAAAAAAGTACAAAAATTTAAAAAAAAAATATTCTAATTCATAATAGTGATTCAACAGGTTTACTTAAGTAAGACCCTAAGGTAAAGTTTGAAAAAATGTAAGAAATAAAATTATCAATTTAACCTGTATTTATACATATCATTGTTATTTTATTGCCATGTATCAAACTTGTATCATTTAGCTGCATTATTTAAAAATTATTATTTTGTTTATACTTTCAGTCAATATGGCTAAAAGATCAGCTTCTGCAGTATTTGAATACTTTACAATGTTTCAGGATAGGCTCGAAATAGCAAAATTTTAACATCTGCAGTCAGAAAATTAGAAGAGAACCTCTGGGTGCTACAAGTAAAAAAATTTCAACCAAATCTTTTTGGAGTATCTAAAATCAAAACACAAAGATGAACATTCACTAGCAGAAAAGAAGCGGTCAAAAGAAACAGAAAAGGAAAAAAATCTTAATTTTCTTATATTTTGTTTGAAATTTTTTTTTATTATTTGACTGATTGAGCTGAAATTTTCAAAGTATGTGAATTTTACGAAGTTCTGAGTTGATTTCGAGCATTTTTTTGAGTCTATAACGGTTTGAAACTTATTTGGACCCAAAGTTGAAAAAAATGAATAACTGGATCAAACCACTGGTCCACATGAGCTGAAAATTTAGCTGAATACCTTTGCCCCAATTTCTTGCATTGGTGGAAATAGGTTTTTGATATCACGTCTAGAAAAAAGTTATATAAGCACTTGAAATTTTTTATAAAAAATCGTACCCTTCTGGAGGAAAAAATTATTTATAAAAAACGCTACCTACTATTTTTTTTTATTTGTGAATATTGTTTAGAAGATGTCAGGGCAACAATATTTATTTAGTGCATATTTAAATGCTCTTTGTTTGAAGCGAGATATAGCCTTTCAAACTTTGGGAATTTTTGAAATTTGGCCAAAAATGGACCTTTTTGAAGGCTATATCTCAAAACCAACGTGTCATCCAATAAAGTACATAGAGGAATTTGTAGCCCCACCTCTCCTCTATACACACAAAAAATGGAAATGTCATAGTTGTATTTTTTTTTTTTAAATTTTGTCTGAAAAGGTGGATTTTTTTAGTTCAAAAAAATTTTTTTTCTATAGTTGGTCAGTTTTTGGCTTATAACATTTTTCCTATAACTCTGGGAACAAAAGTCTATTAGAGACTTTTGTATCCCATTTAATTTTGAATAAATAGTCCAATTTTCAGCTCATTCTAAAAAGTGGTTTGGCACCGCCATTCAATTAAAAAGGGTAAAATTTCAACCAAAAAAAAAAAAAAAAAAAAAAAAAAAAAAACTTTTAACCGTAATAGACTCGGAAAAACGCTAGAAATGGACTTTTCTTACCGGTAAAAAATCTATATAACTGAAAGTTTCAGCAGAATCGGCTGAAAATTAAAAAAAAAAAAAAACATTTTAAGTATAATTTGCCATTTTAACCCCGGCCGGCAACCCCGGTTTTCCCTGATTTTTGGCCGGGGTTGGCCGGGGCCCCGGTCGGTTCATAATTACCACACTTGTCCTGGTTTTAAGTTAAAATATATAAACAAATTTATTTATAAATTACAAAAATAAACTTATGTGCTTGTACATGCATATGTATAAAACATAAACAAATATATACATTCAAACATGCATTTAGAAAATTTTGTTAGTTAATTAAAAAATAATTGACATTATGAAAAAACTTTTAGCAGAGTTTACACATAGGAGAATATGAACATGCATATAAAATTATGTATACATACACACTTGTGTACAAATACCACTACTTAAATGTTCATATATGACTGAGTATAAAAACTAATGAATTGATAGATTTATGTTTATAATATCTACTATTAAACCAGTTCAATAAATTTATGTAAAATGAACTATTTGTAAATTTATTCATACTTGTACACCAATTTTCCTTTTATGAGACAAAAATTATTTCCTCTTAAGTAATGAATGTATATAACTAAAGATTTCTATTTAATTACTGAATGTTAACTTCTTAATTTAGAGAAGGAACTTGATCATAAAAACCTTATGTTGAAACCTAGATAAAACTCATATTTTAATTTTATAAGTAATCTCAACAATAACAAAATTTACATTAAATTTCACATTACGTTCTTAACTTTCTTGTCCTATAGGATCTGGTTTCAAATTAATTGTGACATAGAGCAAAGCTTCTCAAACCTTTTTCATTCATCGCAATCCCATCTCATCAAGCAAATTTTTTCGCAACCCCTTTTCCAATTATCATAAGAATAAAAAATAAAATGGTATCAATACAAAAGAACTTGCAAGAACTGGACCCCCTCTCGCGACCCCACACAGAAAAGTTCTGATGTAGAATATAAATTTGAATTTCATTTCACAATCACAACAAATTATTAATTCCTATTCAATAAAATGTCACAAATAATATACTTTCCCGTTACCAGTTACCCAAGATTGATTTTAATACGTTTATTGAACTAAAAGAATAAATCTAAATAGTTTCAAAGATTTTTATTCTTCAAAGTTTCCGTAATTTTCTGTTCTTAATCCGCAATGGAAAAAAAATCCTAGTTTATCAATATTCAATAATTATAGTATGAATTACTACCAACAATAACAAACAATTGTAATTAACACATAACGTTTGTAGTAGCTTCTTTGAACAACCAGTTTTGAATTATCTTGATAATGCTAATTTGTATATATATATATATATATATATATATATATATATATATATATATATATATATATATATATATATATATATATATATATATATATATATATATATATATATATATATATATATATATATATATATCCATAGGAGCTTGGAACCCTTACTTGGCATTCTGCTGGATGCTCCTGTGTTGCATGAGCAACCAACCAGTGTCAATCAACGCCAACACAGACACAGCAACTGTTACGACGAAATTAGCAATATTAGAAAAAATTATTCCGCACACCAGGATTCGAAACCACTGACAACAGCGTCGCCATTGGACAATGTACAGAAGGCTACGCCGCCTCCCCATAAAAGAAGGCATAGTAGAACAGTTTTCAAGCACTTCTACTTCGAATCACTGTAACAACTCGGTACTTATTACAATCCATAGGAAGGTGCTTGGAACCCCTACTTATTGGTTGATTCTGCAACCCAGGAGCACTCCAGCAAAATCTCAGTTGCTCCAGTATGGATTTCAAACACTCTCCTATGAATTCTAATAGGTACCGAGTTGCTACAGTGATTCCAAGCAGAAATGCTCGAAAACTATTCTACTATGTATTCTATTTTGGGGAGGCGTCGTATCTCAGTGATAGAGCCTTATGTACACTATCTAACGGCGACGCTGTTGTCAGTGGTTACGAATGCTGGCGTACGGGAAAATTTTCTCGTTATATATATATATATATATATATATATATATATATATATATATATATATATATATATATATATATATATATATATATATATATATATATATATATATATATATATATATATGCAGAAATGGAATGTGAAAACTTTCACTTTCACGAAAGTGGAGAAACTATTGACAAAAGTCTGCATGGAAAAGATTTTGAGAAAGATTTTGGAAAGTTTCTTTTATTTCGTCTCATTTGTCAAAGGGAAAATTTCCAAAATTTCAGATTTACAAGAGAGAAAAAAGGAACTGGAAAATTTGATGATTTTGTATTTGTTTATGATTCTGATGATGGTAAAACAAAATACTCTTTAATTCAATTGAAACATTTGAGTGATGAAAGTAAAAAAATTAATTTTGATGATTTGAAAGCAAACTCTAAAAGTTATTTTGGTTTGCCGTATTATTTTGATTATTATACAAAGTCTTTAAATTGTCTTTCCAATGATAAAGATCTTAAAGAAGCAGAACTTGAAGGTTTGTTATTTTGTACTAATGCTGGAATTGAAGATTCTTTAGGATGTATCTCCAAAGAAGAGATATTAAACGAATTACTATTTCGAAACTCTGGTAAACTCTACAAACTCTCCATAAATGAAAAGGAAAAGGAAAGAAATATTTCGTGAACAATTTTTATCAGAAAGGAAAAAGGTTGGCAAATGAATTGGCCTACTATGTTATGCAGAACAAAGTAATTCATTTAGAGTCTATGATCAAGGATGATTCATTCAGTTTAATAATAAAATTTTACGACATGCTTTTGAATCACGTGGTTGATGTTGAGAGAAATAAATTTAAAGATTGTTTTTTAGATCCACATTTGAAAAAAATAAACAAAAAACTCTTTAATTTTAGGAATGAGTTTTTTGATTCATTGTTTGAATTAAATAAAAAGTATCCTACAAGGAAAATAAAGTCAAAGGAATTGAGAAGCTCCTTCCCAATAGATAGAAGGGATATCGAAAAACTTATTGAATTTTTAAGAGAAAAAACAATCACTATCTCTACAATTACCGAACAGAAAACCTTAAAAAGATTGTCTGAGGAACTTGTACTTTCCGTAATGCTACAAAAACCTTTCAATATATTGTCAAACATTCATGACCGAAAAAACCTTCGAAAATTTGTTGAACTTATTAGAGAAGAAGTAATTGATCTTGATGCAAAGAAACTGAGAGAAAATTTCCTTACTGCAAACTCCAGAAATGATACAGAACTTAATAACTTTCGACAGTGTTTCTTCAAAGACATAATGATATTTTGTGAAAATTTAAAATACACAGACGGTAAAGAATTGGAGGAATTTCTTAAATTTTTTATTTCAAATTTAAATGTTCCAAATTTTGTATTTTCTTTAAAGTTTATATTGGAAAAGGGAAGAAATGGGGTTGTTGAAATCTTAAAGGATAGAGAAATTAAATTTACAAGATTTCCTGATGATATAGAAACTTGTACAGAAATATTTCCATCAGGTGAAAGTTGATGCTACAGAAATTGATAAAAATATTGTTAAAATTTCTTGATTTACTAACTGTTTGCTGTGAACCAGAATAATTTTAACAAGGTCATATCTAATGATATGAGTAAACTTATAACAGGAAACGAAGATCAAAAGGTGCTTTATTGTGGGTTTAATAATTTTATGGACACCTGGTATAATGAAGGAGTATTGTCTTTTATTCTTTTTGAATCTAGGTTAAATTACAGAAAGTGGATCACTGAAGAAAACTTATTGAATGACATTAAAAATTTAAAGATCTTGTTTCAAAATAGGGAGGTGAAAATTTGTGATATTTGTTCTGGTTATGAGATTATTAGACCAGAAGTTTTTATATATAATTTTACGACTAGTGTAATCTTAAAATTAGGAGAAAGTATTGATAAGGACCTTGGTTCATTTTATATACATAGAACTCTTGTTCAAAGAAAATTAATCAACTTGAACTCACTCATAAAGTTTTTTAATTCACTGATAGAACAAAAGTCTCAAGATATTATTATTGTTACCATTCATGGAAGAATTTGATCTAGAGGATTTTGACAAGTTACACTCACTTCCTGTAAAATTAAAAGACTTAGAATTGTTTGATAATAAACATAATTATTATTGCACAAGACAAAATTTTGAATCTAAATTATTTTCGAATTTCTATGCCAATAATAAAACGGACATTTCCATAAGAACAGTCCATTGGATAACATTTCTTGGAAAAGATTTTAAATATGAATCATCACTTCCGAATTCCATTAATAAGTCAAATATAATGAAAGAATTTTTCCCTGATAAATCTTTTACAGATTCTGAATTTGTTAAAAGTAAAAAAAATTTTATAATATCTGGTGAACCTGGAAGTGGAAAGTCATCACTCCTAAAACACCTCGCAATTCACATAAAAAATTTGAGTGTGGATGGACTATGGGTAATTCTGATACCACTTAATAAATATCAAAAATATCTTGATAAATATGACATGTTTACTAACATGGAAACCGTCATTGACTTTTTGGCTGAAATTGAAAATTGTGAAAATGATTTTTCGAAAAATGCTTTGAGGTATTTTTTATTTAATAATCGTTTAACTCTATTATTTGATGGATTTGACGAAATTCATCAATCCACTAAGCAAAATAAATTTTTGGGGCTCCTAAAGTTCTTGAAAAATGTAAACCTGACAAAGCAAATTTGGATAACAAGTAGACCTCATTGTGTTCGCCAGATTGAAAATGTTTTAGGATGTGTTACTTTTGAAATTAATGACATTAATGAAGATGAACAAATTGGGCTTGTCATTGATGAGTGGAAGGCCTATCATGGTAACACATCTCAAGTTAATTTAATTGAAAATAATGCTTCTAATTTCGTAAAAAATTTTAAAGGTGCTATCACTAACAGTGAAATGAAAGAGATTTATTAGGGAGTTCCTTTACAGACATACATGTTTTCTCATGCTTATATAAATGAAGCAGTGAATTCTTCTCCAGTTTTTCCGAAGAATATCACTCTAGTTCGATTATTTGAGAACTTCATATTGAGTAAGTTTAATGTTTTCTTTACCGATAAAGTCAAGACAGAATATATATTGCAAAATGATGTTAAAAGTATTTACGAGAGAATGTATCAAATATTCGCTCTAAGAAATTGTGAAATAATTTCTGAACATTCTGATATATTATCCGAAGCGGTAAACACAGAACTTTCTGACGAAAACATTCAGATGTTGAAAAGGATTGGCCTCATTTGCGAGACCAACAGCGTCTGTAGATTTATACACGAAACTTTTGCAGAATATTATATCGCTGATCTTTTACTTAACATTACAGAGAAATGCAAGAAGAAAATTGTTTTGCAATTAGTAGTAAATATTCTCCTGAAAAGAGGAAATAGATTTATATTATATGTATTTGATACCCATGTTATCGAGAAATCCCAAAATTATAAAGTCTTTGAATCTATTATGATTGGTAATGAAAACTTTGTGACTCGCTCAAACAAAAAGTCTTTATCTACAGTAGATATTTTGGGAAGGAACTGTTTCTATTATGCACTTACAACATAATCAATTTCCTATACTCTATGAGCTTAATCAACAAAGATGTCGAGTTAATATTTGAACCATTTTTTGTAAGCAGTTTAAAAAACTTGGCCGAGGAATATTGTAATATTCCTGAAATACTTTTTACTTCGAGGAATAAAATGAAGAAGTTTTCCAAAAACTCTTTGGAGTTTATTTTGAAAAAGGAAAAGAAAAATGGTTATTTTGATCTTGAAATTTTAGATCAGTGCTTTGAATCTGGGAGTTCAGAAATAATAAATAAAAACTGGGGAATTGCTTCAAAATTAATAACTGAATTCGGTATAGAATTAAATCGTTATCCGAGTTTATTTTTTAGCGAAGTTTTAAAAGCACCTGAAGAATTTTTTGATGTTTATATGAAGCTTCTGATGTACAAAGAGGAATATCCAGATTTTTCCTCTTGTGTTAGATGCACTTATCTGTCTTCCAAACTGGATAGGCTTAAAAGAAATGTATTTGTTAAACATAGAGAATTTTATTTTGAGAAATACCCAGTATGCAGGAGCTTTACTAGACCAAAAAGAATTCTTTAGTAATTGATTGTTTGATATCACGAACGAACCTAGAAACTTTGAAGAATGCAACTAAGAATGCCGCGTTATCATATGCAAGAGAAAATTGATTTTAAAATTCATTACTTGGTAGCGAAGAAAGAAGTTACAGATTTTATTAATTCTGTGAAAATTACGAGCTGAAGAACTTTAAGTTTACTCTTCAAATTTCTTTTCGAATCTAAAGAAATGTTTCATTACGAAGAATTTAATAAAACCTTTTTAACCTTATTTAACGGAAAGGAATCCATAACAACACAGATTTCTTGCCCAATATTATAGTGAATATATCATTAGATTCTTTAAAATTATATGGCGATTACGGATAAAATTTGCAGAACCGCCCTATTAACATCTTATATGGTTCGCGATTTAAGTGACGAAACACTTAACAATTGTACCTAAATTTATTATCAAAAGGTGCAACGAGGAACAAGTGAAAAAGGATATACAATAAGTGCTCTCTCCTTTCAATAACATTGGAAGAACGCTTAGTCAATACTGGGAAGAAGCTAAAAGGAAATATTTGAGTAAATATTATAAAGTGTAAACTGGTAATTTGAAAAGCAAGTATATATATATATATATATATATATATATATATATATATATATATATATATATATATATATATATATATATATATATATATATATATATATATATATATATATATATATATATATATATATATATATATATATAGTCTCCTCTGATGGGGAAAGGCCAGAGCGTCCATATTCACCAGAGTTGGGGAAGGGTCGGAAATCTGGTCGCTAATGGTCGACGTGACCCGATACAAGTCAAAGGAAGTATATATATATATATATATATATATATATATATATATATATATATATATATATATATTATATATATTATATATATATATATATATATATATATATATATATATATATATATATATATACTCCAAGAGGTAGAGATAATAGGTCTACCAAATTAGAACTGACTTGTGAAAAACCAAACCAGGGTCAATTTAAATACGTAATTAGCAAACAGAATGGGATTTGTTGATTTTGAACACAATGTTCCCTCCTGAAGGCAGCGTCCGTCCTAAGATTAGCCCAAGAACAAGAGTTAAATCGATGTTTATAAGCTTTATTTGAAGAAAAAGAATTTGGAATGTACGCCTTTACGTCATAAAAAATCGACTCTTTTTATGCGATTTGTAACACTTCAAAGAACCGTTTGTAACGACACAATAATCACTCCAAAAGAAGGCAAAGGCGTATATATATATATATATATATATATATATATATATATATATATATATATATATATATATATATATATATATATATATATATATTATATATATATATATATATATATATATATATATATATATATATATATATATATATATATATTGGTTTGAAAGACAAGTCGCCCAAGAGGAAATAACTTAATCAAGGAGGGTGGCCTTGGAGTATCTAAATTCTGATCTTCCAATTTCTAATTGGGGCATGGTAAACATGGTTGTATTCAATGTTTCAAAAATCTTCGTTTCTTCATCTTTCTATTCGACATAATCTTCCACACAACTGTACGATCTTCGAAAACACGTGACTGAAACATTTTTTTGTCTTATATATTCTTAAGAGTTTCTTATTCATTTAATCTTTCATAGAAAGATCGTATCATTTCTCTTTCAAAACAAGCTTCGAAGAAGTTGGGTATTCTGAGGCGCCTTCAGAATTTCTTCCTACCACTCTAGTTGCTTTCTTTTTACATAGGGATGTTGTTAGCCCCTTAAATTAGTGTCTAACATATTTAAAAGGCTATTATGGAATATTTATTCCTTCGAGAAGTAGATGAGGAAGTTTATCTTTAACTTGACTTATATCTTCATATATAAAACTAAAATAATATGAAGAATGCCATACACATTTGAAGTTTAGTGTTTCTTTTTAATTATCTACTCTTTCGCTCTCAATAACTCACTCTAGTTTCTTTCTGCCTGTTGAATTGTTGCGTCACTGTTTGTATCACTTATTTCAACAAACAATGCTCTTCTGAGCTTCCCAGTCGCATACCTCCTCCAAAGAGGACTAGGGTGATACGTCTTTCGACACAGTCTCATCCCTTCTCTGTCCAGTTTTCTACCTTGAACAAACCACTACGCTCGATCGTATTTTCTTTTTATCTAAAAGTTCAGATCTCACGGGCATTGCCCCATTGGTAAACACTCCCTTTAACTATCTATTTTCACTACTTCCTTGGGACACTTTCAAATGTCTTGTATTGGGACTTGTCGGCCTTTAATTTAACCCTGATTTTTGATTATACAAAACCCCGGTGGAATTTTATTTAGGCCTCTTGTGTTTGCTCACCGAAAATATATATATATATATATATATATATATATATATATATATATATATATATATATATATATATATATATATATATATATATATATATATATATATATATATATATATATTAGGGATGGAGCGATACCAAAATTTTTACCGATACCGATACCTAAAAATTACCAGATACCGATACCGGTATCGGTATCGGAAAATATGCCGATACTACTACCGATACCAATACCGATACTTTACTCTTATCCAAAAATTTTGCCGATACCGATACTGAAAAGGCCGATACCGATACCGATACCGGTATCGGAAAATATGCCGATACTTGCCGATACCGATACCGATACTTCACTCCATCCCTAATATATATATATATATATATATATATATATATATATATATATATATATATATATATATATATATATATATATATATATATATATATATATATATATATATCGATACATATGGAATGATGTTATTTGAAAATAATATTTTTTGTAGAAATGAACTGTGAATGTTTATTATTAACATTATATTATTAACTAATTATACCTTTAAAATGAATATTAATTTTGATATTATAAATGTTAACTAATTAATATATTATTACATTTGCTTATTTGGTACTGGGACTCAAAAATGTTAACTAAATGTTAAATAAATGTTAACTAATTAATATAGTATTTTTTTATTATTATTATTATTATTATTAAAAAACTCATAAAAACTAATATTAATAATTACCTATAAAATTAACGTAATATTATTTATATTATATATATATAATATATATATATATAGCATATATATATATATAATATATATATATATATATATATATATATATATATATATATATATAATATATATATATATATATATATATATATATATATATATATATATATATATATATATATACCCGCTGCGGCCATGAGGCCCAACCTATCATGGCAAGGAACCGTCTAACCTTGAAGAGGTGCAGCGGCTTAAGTCGACTTAATCACTGTCTGGGGAATGTTGGGAAGCCCTGTAACCTAATTGGGAGACTATAGTGGTTTGGAAGATACTAGGTGGCGATTCAGATTAAGCTGCGACAGGCCTAGCTAGCCGGCAGTGGATGAAATTAGCTCAAGTTGCGCAAGCGAGGCCTCGGAATTCGGACGGATCTTTTCGATGTTTGACACGGTATGATAATGGATCACGAAAATGAGCTTCGGAACCATAAATGTTAGTACTATGAAGGAAAAGGAGGAAAAGGTGGTGGAGTTGATGGGGGCGCGGAAACTGGATGTTTTTGGAATTTGTGAGATGCGGTTGACTGGTGAATGAGACCGAGTTTTCCATCAGGATTACAGAATGATGTTCGTGGGCAGGGAGTTGGAAAAGAAAAACGGGGTAGCTGTGGTGCTGTCACCGGAACTGGCAGAAAGTGTTGAGAGAGTGGATTACAGAAACGATAGGATGATGGCAGTGGTGTTAAAACTGGAAGAAAGAAGAATATGTTTGATACAAGTGCATGCACCACACCAAGGGAGACCACAGGATGAGAAGGCAGAATTTTATGAACAATTACAAGACCTGTATGATAGTATAAATGTAGAGCTGAAATTTCTCATGGGACATTTTAAATCTCACATGGGAAGAGACAGAGAAGGAGTTGGAGACAGTAGTTGGAGCGTATAATGTGGGAGAAAGAAATCCTGAAGGGGAGAGACTGTTGGATTACTGTGTGGGAAATGATTTAGCTGTTATGAACACCTTTTATGCACACAGAGAATCCCAAAAAATTCACTTGGTTTCGATGGAATAGTGTAGAAGGAAGGTATGTGGATAAATCAATGATCGACATGTTTCTGGTAAATGACAAAAGAATAGTGAGAGATGTTAAGAGTATACCATCGGTATCTTTGGACTCGGACCACAGGTTAGTATTGGGTAAGTTCAAACTAAGGAAACCCCGGATTTTAAGAGCTATATGTAGAGAGAGGTTGGCCGTAGAAAAATTGAAGGAGGCTGGACATAAAAGAAACTGCTTAGCATTAGTTTAGCGGATTGTAAACCTACTTACCCTGAAGAATTCAAGTGAGTGGAGGACGAATGGAAAATGTTTAGAGATAAGGTATGGGAATGTGCCAGGGAAACGTTGGGAGTTAAAAGGATGGGAACAAGGAAGAAAAAGACCATATGGTGGAATGAAGAAGTGAGACAGGTAATAAAGACGAAAAATTAAGCGTTTAGAAGATGGATGAAGAGAAGAGATCCAGAAAGCAGACGCGAATAAGTGGCCTTTAGAAACAGCAGAGGAAGTGAAGAGAAACGCAAAAGATGAGTCTTGGGAAGGAGTCGGCGAACAACTAAGGGAGGAAATGCACGGAACTAGAAAGTTGATATATAATATGGCGAAAACATATAAGGGACGAAACCCGGGGGTGACTCGTTCCATTAAGAATAAGGATGGAATATTGGTGATAGAGCAAGTGGAAGTTATGAGCAGATGAACGGAATATTTCTCGAAATTTTATGATGGTCAGGATGCAGTGGTGGATGATGGAGAAGTGAGGGAAGAGACAGACCAAGAGTATGGACAACACCAAATAACGATAGAGGAGGTTAAGAGAGCTATCAGGAATATGAAAAATGGAAAGAGCCCGGGATGTGACGAGCTGCCTTCTGAGATATGTAAGGTAGGAGACGACGTGGCTCAGTGGCTACTGAGACTCTTTAACGGATTATGGAGAGAAAAAAGAATACCATCTGATTGGGGTAGAGCAATAATATGCCCTATTTTTAAAAAAGGGGATAAGAGTGAATGTGCAAATTATAGAGCGATATCCCTCATCCCCCATGTGAGTAAAATATTTGAAAGAATTTTGGAGGGGAGATTGAAAGTAAGTGTGGAGGAAAAATTAAACCAAGCACAACACGGCTTCAGATCAGGCCGAGGAACAACTGATTTAATTTTCAGTCTGAAGTTGCTTATTGAAAAGAACTGGGAGTGGGCTAAGGAAATGTATATTGCATTTATAGATCTAGAGAAGGCTTTTGACACCGTACCTAGAGAGAAATTGTGGGAAACACTTAGGGATCCTTTTTACGAGGTGGTTCCAAAATTGATTAGGGTGATACAAGGAATGTATGAAACCAGCGAAAGTGCAGTGAGAACGGCACATGGCATAGGTGAAAGGTTTCCTGTGAGATCTGGAGTGAGACAAGATGGAGTGGTCACCTCTGCTCTTATTATATATATGGACAGGTGCATCAGGGAAGTAGATGTAGGAGACGAGCTCGGTGTAGTTTTGGTGTATGCCGATGATATAGCGGTTGCGACAAGGAACAGAGAGACTTTGCAGCAGGTAATGGAAAGGTGGAGAGAGGTGTTCAGAAGAGAGGGGATGAAGATAAATAAGGGTAAAACGGAGGTGATGAGAATTGCGAGGGGACAGGAGGAGGTTGTGGTAATGTTGGATGGGGTGAGGTTAGCGGAGACACAGAAGTTCAACTACTTAGGGGTGACTGTGAACTCTGATGGGGAGATGGCGCAGGAGATAGAAGGAAGTATTGAGAAGTTCTCTGGGATGTTGAAACGGATGTACCCTCTGTTAAAGGACAGGCATATACCAAGAAAGGTGAAGACCCTTATATATACATCGATACTAAGACCTGTTTTGATGTATGGATCTGAGGCTTGGACTTTGACTACCAGAAGCAGAGTGGAGGCGGCGGAAATGAGAGCACTGCGCCTGATAAGGAGAGTGACTAGGTTGGACAGAATGAGGAGTGCAAATATTAGGAGAGAGCTTGATGTCGAGTCGTGGAGTGAAGTGGCGGAGAGGCGGCAGCTGAGCTGGTACGGACATATGAAAAGGATGAATGACACGAGAAATCCGGCAAGATTTTACAATTGGCAGCCGGAGGGAAGGAGACCAGCTGAAAGACCTAGGAGACGGTGGAGGGATGGAGTGGCCGAAGCTATCGCTAGAAGGGGAGTGACGCTGGAGGAGGTTGAAGAGAGGGAACTGTATATGGACAGATCTGTCTGGAGAGGCTTCGCGAGAGACAGGGCTATGCCCTAACTACGCGTCTGGTGAAGAAAAAAAGTATATATATATATATATATATATATATATATATATATATATATATATATATATATATATATATATATATATATATATATATATATATATATATATATATATATATATATATACCATAGTGAAAACCCAATAGGTAATGACAAGGTTCTTATAAGCAAATAGGCTATGGAAATACACATTGATTACACCTCGCAAATAGCTATGGAAGTAATAAATACACATTGGTTACACCTAGCAAATAGGCTATGGGCGTAACAAATACACAATAGTTACACGTAGCAAATAGCTATGGAAGTAATAAATACACATTGGTTACTTACACCAAGCAAATAGGCTATGGAAGTAATTGTTTTTTTCATGCAACAAATAATTGTGAAACATAGGAAATGAAAACCTTGCTGGAAATGCTTAATACAATAAATTTGTCAATAGGATATTTGCCACAATATTTACGTCATAAATATTGTCACAGAATTCACTGACCATCGTCCAAAGGTTAAAAATGTTTTGTTAGATTAATAATTTTCTTATTACTAACCTTGCTGGTTTCTGCAACTAAGGTATATAATAGAATATCTATTAAAAATATATATATATATATATATATATATATATATTATATATATATATATATATATATATATATATATATATATATATATATATATATATATATATATATATATATATATATATATATATATATATATATATATATATATATATATATATATATATAATATATATATAAATATATATATATAATAATATTTTTTAAATTTTTTTCTGCAAATACTGGGAATAGAACCATCGACCTTTGGATGGTTAGTAACGCTCTTGCTTATATATATATATATATATATATATATATATATATATATAATATATATATATATATATATATATATATATATATATATATATATATATAATATATATATATATATATATATATATATAATATATATATAAGGATGTTATATTAAACAATTACCTGGTGAGCAGCAACCTAGGCCTGATGATCCGCTGCTATAGCAGGAAGCAGGAAGCAGGGGTGAACAGCTCAGTATAGCTATGGCAGAGAGACCTACACAAAAGAGAAATATAATAAATAAAAGAGAAAAGGAACCGTTATACGAAATAAAAAACACTTTTAAATGATAAATAGTTACAGAATTTTAAAGCGTTGTAAGTAGGTTCTAAAGTGATATATCTTACTATCAATCAAAGGTAACAATTGTAGGGATTTCGTAAGTTTAAAAAGGAAGTTTTGCAAATTTAACATAAGGTTATAAGGGTTTATATATATTAATTGGTGCTTTGCGTTTTAAACTAAAACTTTTTTTTTTTTACTGTGTTTCAGAAAAATTAGTAATAGATTCTTGAAAGTAATTTTCTTACCTGTTTTTATCTGATGTTGTTATACTGATTTCCTGCTGTATATATTTGTACATTTTGTTGGATAAATTAAATTACGCAACATATGGTAATATATATATATATATATATATAATATATATATATATATATATATATATATATATATATATATATATATATATATATATATATATATATATATGAGGGAAAGTAAAAAAGTTCGCAGAAAAAATACTTAATTAAAAATGCATAAAGTTATTTTGCAACATATTCTCCCACAAAGTCAATAAATACACTTATGAAAGCGGTGTTTCCATACGTTTAACTTCTTTCTGAAGAATGTTTCACCTCTCGTTTTAGCCCAATCTAAAATGGCACATTTTGTTTGGTCCACTCTCTCGAATCGGGGTACCATTGAGGTAGTCTTTCAGTTTTGGAAACAAATAGAAGTGAAATGGAACAAGATCGGGGCTTAGCTGTGAAATGTGATAACTTTTTTTTTGGCAAAGCCTCAATGATTTGTGAAGCTGTCCATACAAGCTTAAAAAAGGAGTTTTATGATGGCCCTCCACTTCAAAATTTAAATTTTTCATGGGTAAAAAATGATGCATTTTTAAAGGCACTTGCTCCTTGCTCAACACAATGACCGATGAATGAATGAAATACTGTTGGATATCATTTAGACTGAAAAAATTATGTCATATTTTGTCGTGAAAAATGCTCGATGTGTTTTCACAGGAACAATTTTACTCGTATTATATATATATATATATATATATATATATATATATATATATATATATATATATATATATATATATATATATATATATATATATATATATATATATATATATATATATATATATATATATATATATATATATATATATATATATATATATATATATATATATATACTATATATATATATATATATATATATATATATATACTAGTATTTAGAAAAACTAAACAGCTCGTAATCTGCATAATATCAATATTCTTTAAAACTACTTTAATAAAAGAATAAAAATTAAAACATCTCAAAAAAAGACGGAACAAATAGATTAAAATAGACGTAACAAAGAAGGTTAAAAGGTGGCAAATGTTTCAACCTTCTCTACGTAAAAGAGTACTGACCAGGGAGCCGGGTGTTTCGCTCTGAAACGTTAACGACTTTTTAACCTTCTTTATCTTTTTTTTTTTTAATCTACTTGTTAAGTCTTTTTTTATCAGTTTTAATTTTTATTATATCATTAATGAGGTTTTAAAGAATATTATAATATATAATATATATATATATATATATATATATATATATATATATATATATATATATATATATATATATATATATATATATATATATATATATATATATATATATATATATATATTATTACATTTTTTTTTTTAAATAAACCGATTCCGACAAGTTTTTCATTTAACGTTTTAATGACTTATTGCGAAGCTTTAGAAATGTTGAGAGTGTGAGGACAAATATTGTGCAAAAAAAGGGGTATTCAATATTTTGTGGGGTGTTCAAAAGTTTTCTGAAAGTTTAGAAAATTTTTGCGGACCTGTCAATATTTTGTAGCATGAGAGCGCAGTGTGAGGGGGCTGACAAAATATTGCGCAATATTTCATCAGTCTTTTTGGAGGTGTCGCCGCGTTAACATGAGTGAACCAGCTGCAAAGACAGTGAAACCAGGGAGGAAAGAAGAGGAAAAATCATTTCTCCTCCAATGTATTGAGATTAGCAACATACATACTAGTTATTGTTTATAAGTAGCAACTAGTTCGAAGAATAAAACATGTTTCAATTGTCTTTTTTGTAGATTTTATTTAGCCGTGACGAGGAACGGTGACTTTTAAAAAATTATATGCTATTTTCAGGAACTCCAAAGTTTTGAATAGGAAATCGTTTTAAATGCTTCTGAGAAACTATTTGCTGTTTACTTATTTTTTAAAATTCAATATAACCAGATCAAATTTTTGTTTCAGGATTCTGTTTCTCAAGATACTGAGGAAAATGAGGACATCGAGCCATCCAGCCAGCAGCCTCTCTCAGACCAGACTCAGCAGATTAACCAGGGTGCCTCCTCTTCCAATCTGCCGCGGTCACAGAAATCGAAAAAGAAAAACGTTGATATTATAACCAACAGACAGGTAATGAGCTTCTTGAACTAGCATGCTCACGACTTCGATAACCTGCCTCTGCTCATGATCATATTGCTACAGCTTGGGCAAAAGAGCTCGAGGTTATGGCACCTGACCAGCAAGTGTACGCCAAAAAATTCATAAATGAAATTTTGTTTGAAGGACAAATGGGTACACTACACCGCCATTCAGTGGTCATCAATCAACCAATGCGTGAAACATTAAGCACTCCCCTCAGTTCCCACTCTAGATCGACTGAGATCAGCACGTCAGAACCATCATCAATTTATGAAGCCTTCAATAACTTGTACGATCCTCATCCCACCAGAATATTAAATTTTGTTGTTCGCAATGATAACGATAATGAACAGTTAAAAGAACCATCCCAACTAGGAAGACATGAAGATACTCGTTCATACTTTTCCAGTTGCCAATGAACTAGGACAATCGAACCAGTTTTTTTCACACTTTTCCCCACATGGTTTAAATGCAAGTCATGTTCATTTTATATACCTATTATATTTTAAGTTGGTACGATTTCTTAACTACCAGTACAACTTACTGATTATGCTATTACGTACCTAGTATACATGTATGAATAATGTGTACTCGTATATATATAGTAGTTATGTATAATACGATTTCATATAGTGCCTACCTATGTAATTACACGTTTTTTTAGTTTTAATACTTGCAGTTTTCTTACCTTTATATAATCCTTTAAACATGTGCAAAGTGTCTCGCATGTCTCCATAACTATTTCACTGATAGTGGTCGGAGCAATGAACGATGAAAATTTCAGGTCCTCAAAGCCATTTCCAGATGCTAGGAAACGCAGAGTGAGACTCAACCTTTCAGTTGGCGAAATCGCTGTCCTCATTCGTGTATCACTTTTCTCAATCTAAGGGCAAACCATACTCAACAGTTGCTCAAACACCTCTTCATTCATCCTCAGGAAATTTTGATAAAGTGTAGGTTCCAAGCCCAGTTCCCGAAGTAGGTTACGATGACCATGGGTCGGTCGCTTCAAATAATTCCTGACCCACACTCTTTTCTTCTTATTATTTAAAGACTCCTTCAACACTACACATAATACAACTACGCTACTTTCAACCACCGGGTTTGCTGGGCAAAGACACGTATGCGGCTATGGCTGAGTACAACGCGATGAGCCCTGCTTCCATCACGAATGTTTAGTCGTCACTGAAATTTTGTGCAGTATTTTTGTGAAGTGTGAGGGGTCCACGACCATTTAATATTTTGTACAAAAATAAGCTCAATATATGTGCTCAAAATTTTGAGCGAAATTTTTGCCAGTGTGAGAGCCCCTTTAAGCCTACATTTACCCTTAAAAAAAGTCAAGATTAGGTTGGCGAACTAGTTTAGGGTGAAAAGACAAACCATATACATTTATAAAATACTCTCGCCAAATTAGCGAGTGCTTCACAAATATTTTATCTGATTTTTCCTTACTGCGACCGACTTTGATTTAAAATTTTATATATATATATATATATATATATATATATATATATATATATATATATATATATATATATATATATATATATATATATATATATATATATATATATATATATACTATTTCGTCTGTTTTTCTACTTCAACCTTCCCTTCTTGCTGGAAACGTGCTCTCATTCAGCCTGTGGCGAAGGGGGAACCCCCTTAACCCTCCAACTACCGTCACATTTGACCTCCATTCTTTCTAAAGTTTTCGAATCTATCCTTAACAGGAAGATTTGGAAACATCTCAATTCTTCTAACCTTATCTCGGATCGCCAGTATGGCTTTTGTAATAAACGCTCTACTGGTGATCATCTTTCCCTTCTCTCAGACTCTTGGTCCTCCGCTCTTCGGCATTTCCGTGAATACTTTTCTGTCGCACTGGACAAATCGAAAGCCTTCGATAAAGTTGACACAAAGCTTTGATTTCTAAACTTCCCTCTTTCGGTACAGCGATTGTAGGGACTGAAAATTATTCGGGATCGGGATTACGATTTTTTTCGGGATCAGGGATTAATGTATTGGCTTCGGCTGTTCACGGTCACTATATATTTACAAAAGTGGCAAACCAAGATCCACACGCTGAGAAGCTCCTGATAGCGGTGAAGCTGCAGTTTTTTATTATTATTATGTACTGAAAATTAAACATGTGACATTACTGCATTATAATTACTAACCCCGTAAGCGTAATTTGTGCTGTGCAATTTGGGATACAAAAGCTCCTGCTCTAACTCTCCAATCACTTTCTGCCTGGCGAATTGTTGCTTCACTCTCTCTTTACTATCGCTATTATAACGGACACTGCTCTTCTGAACTCTATCATCGCATACCTCCTCTACTGAGAAGAGCTAGCGCGACACGCCTATCTACATAAATCTCATCCTTTCTCTGTCCAATTCTCAGACCCGACTTAACCGCTATGCTCAATCTTACACATACTCTACTGGTAAAGTCTGGAACACACTTCCTTTATCTGTTTTCCCAACTTCCTTTGAATTGCATACTTTCAAACGCCGTGTATCTGGACACGTCGGTCACCATCAACCAGAATAGTGCTTTTTCCAACTCCGGTGGAATTCGGTGGGCCTCCGGCCTTTGCCCACCGGAGGAGATATAAAAGCAGTTATATATATATATATATATATATAT